>JAPYZH010000278.1:0-188015 GCA_030523085.1 Meteorus colon
TTTTTTTTCGTTCCCTGCTTGCTCTACCAATCTTTTTTCCTTCATATACACTCTCTCCTCTCTCATCATCACTACATATACAGGAAGCCCGGTCATTTATTTATTTTTTTTTCTACGTTTTCTCTCCTCATCGTTTGCAGGTAATACCCCCGGTTCGTTACGCGCGCCATTGATTACGGGACACGACCAGTGGCCAAATATATACACTCTTTCTTATTCCTCGCCCTTTAATTCTCTTTCTCTCGGTGTGTGTATAAAGCGCAAGGGAAACTTGAGAGAAAAAAAAAATCAACAAGAATAAAAATAAGATAGAATAAAAAAAATGAAAGAAGGAATATTCGGACACATGGCACGTGCGAACCTGTACGCACGAAGGTCATATCACAAATGTACGTTACGACCTTTTGTAAAATGTAGCGAATTCACTTGGAAAAGGCTGGTGACCGAGAAAAGGAGATTGTAACTGTGTAGATGTGTAGTGAAGAAGGAGAATGGTTATAATCGAAAGAGAGCTAGAGGCAAATAAGTCGTAGCGGAGGGAGAATATGAAAAGCGAAGTGGCCGCGTGATGGTGATACTCGTAACGGATATGCAAATCCCTATATAAATTCGAACGGACCGCGCACGGTCAACGGACATTTCACGCTTCTTATCTCGGAATATATACGTATATATTTATATGTGTGTATATATAAATACACTTTGGCGTGTCCGTTCCGCCCATTCAATATATATCCTGATTGACGACAACACGTTTCGATAAACAAATCGTAGGTGTTGTTTAGTATTCATATTAGTATTCATTATGCCAATTATGATGAATGATCAATTTAATTGTCGTCAATGATGAATATTCTGGATCATCATTCATCTGTCGAATTAACAGTTCTAATTTTATCATTTATTTTTTTTTTATATGCGTAGATAAAGCTCTGAAAATTAATTCTCTAAGCTTGATACACACGGATATCCGCATATTTGTTTCGAAATAAGAGCGTGCGAGCATCTCAGGGTTTCACTCATCAAATAAAATTCTGAATGTTGGACCATATTCGTGTGGTCTTTCTGGTGCAGGTGTCGATCTTTTTTGGTATCTCCCCCAATCCTCCATCCCACCCTTTATGAACACATACATACGCTCATCTACGCTTCTACATATACAACCTACGTATTCACACGCAGCATTGGGTAACTGGACCCGTGTCCAGCACGTGCCGTACACCGGTCAGTATTCTCTATTCTTCACCTACAGTGGACGAGATCATTTTTTTCCATCCCAATTCTTTTTTCTTTCATTTCTCTTCAACACTTCACGCTCCCCTATGTATTTGGATTTCCGTTCCGGTACAGAGTAGTCTTTTATTCACAGGTGGGCGCGCGAATGTGTGCAAATCGTTTTCACGCCTGTCTCCGGGAGCCAGGAAACATTGAACAAATTAAAAAAAAAAACCCGAAAGAATCAAAGCCAAGATGAATATATAGAAGAAAAAAAAAAGTTGTGAATGGATACATTATGAAGAGTTTGAAAAGATGAGTATTCGCAATCTGTTTCAGCCGTCTTCAGCATCAGGAATGAAACGTGCGCGTGCCGTTCACATCTGTAAGTAGTATGTATATATGTGTACATGTAGGCAAACTAAGAGCGACCGGTTCCCCACTTCTATTCACTCTTCTCATCAATGACCGACGGTCATTCAGCTTCACGCGCACGAGACGCGCTCTCATCTTAATCCGAAGATTCGCCGCGGTCACACGCACTCTCTTTCTATATATCTTCTGCTTTTCTCCATCTCTCTCCATTTTTTTACTCATTCCGTTATCCAGTCTTTCCTTTACACATCCATTGAGCGTGGTCAGTTCATAGGCGAGTCTCTCATACTCCTCTTGTTGAGAGGGTCTCGCGCCGCATCACACGTCGCGAAAGGATAACGTTCATTCAGGAGCCAAATAAATATAAATATATATGATAGAAATATGATCGGCTTGTTTTACCCACAAATGAATATAATTTCCATTTTATTCGGATATTAAAAATTAAATGTCACTCATTGATTTCATTTTCTTATATAATAAATCCATCCAAAAATCATATTCATCCTCACTCTAAAGTTGGTGAAATAATTCTCAGATATCTTCGAAATCTCTTGCGTATTTTTTGTTGTCTTTTACAGTTACGAAAGGACCCAAAAACGCGGTTAAACTTCCCATTCTCTCTCATCTACTTGACGATACCACAATTCTTGTGAAGTATCGACAACCATTAATTATATTCACCCGAAATTGTTTTGAAACTTCGCAAAGACTGAATATATATTTATAGGGTGATGTCATGGAGTTACGGTCATTGTTTGCATCGGACCCTCTCTCAAGTCGTGACCCAATGACACTTTTGCGACTGGATATAGATGAGCAATATATGTATACATCTATACTGTTATACATACATTTGGTAATGTCAAAAGCCTATAGTTGAATGTACGATAACGAATGTACGGGTTACCGCATATACCATAAGTCAACGACAAAAGTGCTAGCTCTCTCATCACCGTTGTCTCTTCTATATTATACAATAACGGACATAGTAGTTTTGACCACAACGTCAAGTGTCAACCATCATACAAAGTATTAATCACCAGACTCAACATTATATTCACACTCAAACACAAGTGTTTGTGAACATACAGAGACATATCAAGAGTGAATTTATCATACCGTTTCACACCATCATATGAACGGTGTCGCCGTGTCATGAGTGAATAAAATTTTCGGGTCACTTTATTATACAAATTCATTTCAACTGTTACATATATAAATATAACGATTTTCTTCTCCATTCTATCGCAATAAGTGACGAATATATAAGGAAAGAAAAAAAAAGGGAGAAAAAAATGGAATAACCGTCACCATAAATTTTTCAATCAGAATTTTCGATACGGATTTATAATATTACAGGTATACATACTATATGAGACGAGTTTATAACGATATATATTTCCGTTGACGATCTTTTCATCGATGAGATGCAAAGTCCCCGCGAATATATTTTCTGATGGGAATCAATCACCATACATGTAAGTTTTTATATGCTCATATGTGTCCCGAGTTTTATAATGTATTCAAAAAGAGGATACGTATCAGGAGGCATGGAGATGAGCGAGAGAAAGAAAAATATGTATGGTATGTACAATAAAGTGAATGAAGAAACGACACACCAGGTACCTGCTTGCTTATATGCTCGATAATGCATATGTGAAATCGGTAATCCTGTAAGCCTTGCACTTGGACGAGTTTCGCGACGATGCTTGTTACAAGGGAATATGAGTGAGACAAAAGTGAGTGTGATGGCAACGGTTTTGCATTGATTCCAGGTCATAGCATAACATTTCCTTAGAAATGGTGCGCCGCGGCAATAAATCGGTACGTTACGCAGTAGAAAATAAAAAAAAAAAATAGAAAAAAGGGGAGACAACGACATAACAGAAGAGAAAAATATCACAGTGAGGCAGAAAGAGAGAGCAACTACTGAGAATTATAATGTTAAAGGGATGCCACCTAGACCGTATGTGTGGTATATAGCGGACCTTTGAAAAAGCCCTCGCGAAAGGGGAGAAATTAAAATGTAAAAGGGATGATGTGCGTGGAAAACCGGAGCCCGATATATTACCGCTTCTCTTCTCTCTCATGTATTCTATATCTGTCTCAGTCTTTTGCTTCTTTTTATAAAGAAGGGATTTTGCTAGGAAATTAAAATTAACAGCATTGGGGATATATCGAGGGGAAAAAGAGACATGGTATTGGGTAAGTGCGTATGCATGTATGTCTATGTGTGTTTATGTGTAGAAGAAGCATATCGGAGAAAAGTGTAAACGAAGCGGAAGCTCTGCTGTATGATACATAGATATGATGGGTAAGTTCACAGATACAGAACCATCTTCCCATAGATTTATAACTATTTTTTCTTTCATCATTCCAATACATAAAAAAAACACGAGATAAATATCGAGTTTTGTTACATACTGGATGAAAAATTCTCATTTTTATCTCTGAATTAATGATTAATCATTAATTTCAGAATATTTCCTATTAATCATTAATTATATACTCTGCGAACAATTTTTCGCAATCATTACACTGAATAATAAGATCAATAAATTGATGATATAAATGCAATTACACTGTAAATCGAAATTATTTTTACATTTGATTTAAAAGAATAGTTTTTTCTCCATGAAATCATTTTTTCAATAGTCATTTCTATGGGGATGTGGATAAAATTGTCTTTTAGTTGTGTATTTACCTTAAATACTGTAAATATCACAACAGAATTTTTCTTTATATGAAAAGGCACATTATTGTTTGAACAATCTGAATGTATCTGGCGACAGGAAGATGTGAAAAAAAATCAAATGGGGAAAAAGGGTGTACATTCACATATATATATGTATATATATACATATATATTCATGTACAAGGGATACAGGTGATCCTCTCACCGTGAGAACATTCCCACAGCATCCCCCGGAAGAGTCACCCCTTCGCATCCTTTCCCCATATTTGTATACTAAGCTCTATCTCTTTTCCCTTCACCTTCGCTCAATTCGCTCACTGATATCCGGTCCATCACTCTTTCTCTCTCATTCACTATTTTCACTATACCATTATATGGTAGATATATCCATAAGGTGCTATAGAGAAAAGGAGAAGACCCCACCGGCCAAAAATATAAGTTCAGCCCCTATATATATTTGCGATCGGTGCTGGTTATAATGGGAAACGGTTAGGGGCATATTTCTTCCGGGTTTCGTTGTAGGATTTTGTTGGCCCGCAAGAGAATATCACGCGTGAGCCATCAGTGACGCATATATCTATACATATATGAGCGACGGGATATCATTGTCCTAGATACGGAAAACTGACAACTGTAGAATAACATCACAAGTAACGAGGAAGAATTTCAGTCGAATGATTCACATCGTTTATCGTGAATGCATCAACCAAGCAAAAGAGAATATTTGCTTTCATACTTCTCTATACAAAATCATTTTGCCATGCAAAATTCGTCACAAGTGAGTTCCCATCATGAAATACATTCACACATACAAAAAAATTGATGGAATACTAAATTTATTATAATTATTTTCTAATCTAATATCATTGAAATGTTTGTCGATACACGTCAGAAATAAATAGATACTCTGACTTAAAAATATTTTCAGTTGTGAGGCAAATTTTTTTCCATCGGGGTCATTGTCATCAATTGGGATAAAATATTCGTCATGATGAAATTCTGATAATGATGAAAAATGAACGAGTTTGCTGTTGTCAAAACAATTTCTCGTGGAAAAATTCAATCAACAGTAAAAAAATCGTATATATTTCCTGATATACTTGCGCAATAAGTCACGCATGTCAAACAAACATATTTTTGTTGACTAATGGTTGTACAAGTCAGATATATAGATGTGGATGTTGATCGTTACAATGTATATGCCCTTTGGAATTGACTCGTCAGTCGAGGAGCCGCGAACGTATTCACGCCCATTGACTCACACACTGACCCATGGGTGGCCCCCGCCAATATCCGGTTTTCTCTCATCTGGACCTCTGACCGGAGAACAGGTCCAGTGTAATGTGAATGGCGCCAGCCCATTATGATGCTTTTCAATGTACACCAAGCGCATTATTCAGAAGCGAATGTTTTACAATCCAACCATTTCAATAATGGAATATCAATCTTCGTGTTTTTGTATGCATATAAAATCGAAAATGTCATATGAACGTGTGAAATACTAATGGAGGAGTTTGTGTCAAAATATTGATAAGAAACTTTCAACACAAAATTTGATATCCATTAATTCGGACAATTTTGGAGTAAAATAATTTACCTAGATTTTTTAAATTAAATGCTCAAATATAGACATCAACAGAAAAATCTAACAGTCCTATGCAAATAAATTATGAACTGTGTAGAATGGTAACATACACCTCTGGGAAAATTCCCGACAATTGTCAAAATCCCAGTGGACAGGTGAGATCCTCAGAAATGAAAAGAAAAGAAAAAAAAGGAAGTTCTTCCACATCGCCAAACTGGCCATGTTGGAAGTTGGCGATGCGCCTCGTGGGAGAGAAAGCGAAAGACCTGAAACTTCCAACGCTCATATATGTATATATCTATATATGTTTTAATACTACAACCAACCAATGTTCCTATACAAGACTATGTGAAAGCATCAGCTGTCCCGATTCGTCTTCTGCTACAATCACAATCATAACTAATCCACAACTTAATCTGTCATGTTAAGGAATAAATTTATCCTCGTTGCATATTACTGATGATAACCAGTATGGGTCATCAAGAGTTTTTTTTTTACGTTAACCCCGGAAGTAATAATAATAGCTTGGACAAATCGGCCATGATTACCAATCTAGATCGCAATCATCCGAAGGTAACAATCTTGTATACACGATCAGATATAATATAATAAACGAAACGAAATGAGTGAAGTGGCATGGGTGCTTTTTTCTGACCTTGGGGTCACCCCGTGGGATCGTCGGGTCATTGGAGTTGGTGGACCTGTCCGTACGAGCACGAACAATCCAATGACAAACTTGCTAGCGACATCAGAAAATCTTCGAAATGAAACCCGAAAGCCCATCGTATACATGTATAACTATAATAGAACAGGAAAAACTCATTGGATTCATTGGGCCAAGCACGAACTGGTTGGACGATCGTTAGCACGCGCTTCTTTTATACCTGCTACCGAATAGAAGACTTGTCGTTTGAAATTTAACGTAACCTATCAGTGACAACTGGATTATTTTTTTGTTTTTTCTGTTTAGGATAGGTGATATATACCTGGATGATGAAGTCGTTACGCGAGTTTCCGGGATCGTGATGAAGAATCAAAAAACCAACGGTCGTTTGTGCGTGTCATCGAGTTCCAGGTCATGAACTAGGTCGTTGACCATCGTCATGTGGATATGACCATAGTGAAAACCGGTGAATCTAGGATGATGAAAACTGGATGTTGGTAGTACGAAAATGTATACAAAGTGAAGGAAGATAACGCGAGCCAAACTTGAAAATCCAATGGGCACGCTTCAATGCGAAGGTAAAAACATCATATAGATGTTGGAAATAGAAAAAAAAATCATGCTGATGGGGAGGAAGGGGAAAAAGTGACCAAATGTCGACTGGTTAACAGTTCCGGTCAGTTTGGGTCATGTGTCGTCAGATTATAAGGTGAAGAGTTCAGCTAATGACGATCTTGACCCCGTGAGACACACGCACGAGCGTATGTAATGTACAACGAGCATGTGCAGTTTTCTAACGATCATTTAAGGGTAGCCATAACCCTTCATATTCTATCTAAACAAATCGTAAATGCGAAATGTATAACTGCAAATATAATATAAATTGTGCTGTGGTTCACCTGTGCATTTATCTCGTCATGAAAAGTTCATATTATAACAAGTGAGTTAAAATTTATTAAATACGCTCAAGTAGAAGTGCTAAAACTTAACTAATACAACGAAATAATTTCACAGCAAGTAGAATCTTAACCTGAATGAAAAAAAAAACTGTCGGGTTTGGAAAATTGCCTCACGCTGCTTGAATTTTCTATTCATTTCATTTTTCTCCACCAAATATTTGGAGAATGATTAATATATCGAGCAATTTCATATTCTACTATAAACTCTCGTCCATGTCTACAGAAATGAATAATAAAATAAATTATTCATTTCAATAACATTGATTTGCATAACTTTGAGTTAACGATCGGTTCATTAGTTTGCACAGTGCATCAAGAAAAGAAAACTTCACCACTTTTTCTCTCTTATGAAATTTTTATATTCGTTTGAAATTGAAGTGAATTCACTTGGGTGGTAGAGCATAGAGTACAAGAGGTTTGGTGGTGTGGTTTTAATTAAAAAAAAATCATATCCAAAGTTTGAATTCCTTTATTATATCCATATATACTTGAGAAAAGTTAGCACGTTATCGGGAAAGACGTCTGGCGCAGAAATTTTCTTCGTGATGATTGGTAAGATGAAATTTAAAATTATTCCAAAGTTCTCGAGGGCATTTTCATACACCAAAGTTTTCAACTTCACCAATGGCGTATGATATTTCATATTACTTCGCCATACTTTAATCAGAATAATACATTCGCACGCGTGCAGACATAAATCACAATTTTCAATTTTCATTCTAAAATAAAAACAAATTGCCAATTCACTACTATTCATCGACTGATTCAACTTAATTATTTTTTTGATTCATGAAATTCTATCTGTGTGGAGATAGATGAAAGAAAAGTGAAGAAAGCAAAGATGCTCGCTAAATCGTAAAAACATCGCATAGAAATGTTTTTAGACAATGGGATTGGAGGTAAACATAGAGATGAAATGGTTGAAAGTTAAGGTGCAGCTTCAAGAGGAGCATAGAGTATATATGTGATCGTCAGTGGATGCGTGCAGCTGTGCTCAATATGAAGGGGGTATATATGGTTGAAGACGAAGAAGGGAGAATTGGTGGGAATACGAAGAGAGTCAGTCAGCCAATGTTTCGTATATATACGAATACATATGTGAAAAGGTAAATAGGTATAGTAAGGTAGTATATACCAATAGGATGATGCTGCATGCGGGACTGATCTCTTTGGCGTGACGTAATCGCTCCTCACCAGGCAGCTGTGGCTTCTGACCGAGCCAACCCAAGATTGATTGCAAGATTAGTCTAAGTACTTGGCTCCAAGGGAGAACGGAGTTTACGTGAATGCGCGTCGATGAACGAAAATGATGGGGTGAAAGGGGGCCAATAATAAAGGAGACGAGACATCAGACATATAGTAACCCTTTTCAATATTTTTAACTATTCGACTTGTTTTGCCCTACCTCACGCAGATTTATGTCTATTTTTCAGAGCATCTATTGCTAGCCAAGTGCAAAGTTTTTTATCGTTATAATGCGGTTTTGGCTCTGTCATTTCACTCTATTTCTTTTTTTTTTACCCTTTTCCATTTGAATAAAAACTTAATTTGGATTAAGTGTGCATGCTATTGATATTAGGATTCGTTCGAGTGCAAATTGTTGTGATACATTTTTTTTCTATGAATGGGAACCTGTATGAATACTAATTTTGGAATGTGTATATTGTCAAAATTCCGTACCTTGAATTAGCGGGGACAGAAAAACGTGCAGATTTTATTTTCATTTTCAGATAGTGATATAAATAGTGAGGATTTTATGACGACAGTATCCCCTCTCTTGGGCCATGAATAGATGTTGGAATAAAATGTAACTATTCATCATAGGATTAGCAATAAATATTAATTTTTTTCCGTCGATTCTTGAATAAATATTATTGCATCAATTTATTTATTTATTTATCTTTGTTGATTTATTATATGCGAGATGGTTATTTCTTTCTTTTGCAAGTCATGTTTCAAATTCATTGTTTGTCTGTCGGATAAAAAAAAAAGTGAGAGCAAAGAAATACACAGAAAAAAAATGTTTGAAGGGCTAATTAGATGCGAAACGCACACGAGAGCAAACATAAAGAATGAGATGCGTCGCAAATGTGAATATGTTGAGGAAGAAAAGAATGTAAATGAACGGAAAATTATGTCTTAAATATTGGAAAATGCTCATCGACTGTGACAGGTACAATAACAAGTGGTCTCATCAGAGCCGGTCTTTCTATGGTCTGTAAAAACATGGTGCCCTACTCTCTGTCTGTCATTATTACTGACATGAAGAAATACACTTGGAAGATTAACAAAAAATGGAAAATGGAGAGGAAAAAAAAGTTCTTCAAAATCCGCAAAGCAAATCCGGCATGTTTTCATTACATAGCGTAATAATAAATATAATATGCATCAATATCAACCTTATGAATGTGAAAAATGTCTATTCCATTACTCGACAAATTCATCTACCTATTCTTCTATCCTCGCCGATTTTCAGTTTCCTCGTACTCTACGCAGTTTTATAAAAAAAAAATTCCACTTCTGCTATTACCAACGCCAAATGCTTACAAACTGTCGCAATTGTACCTGCCGATCTCATGCTCACACGATATGTTAACATTGTAATTTTCTAGCGAATACTTTTGTGCGGAAACCGTAAAATAAATAATGATAAAAAAGGAAAAGCTTGAGTTAATCCTCGCCACAAATACCATTTGACAAAACGTTGCCGACTCACACAGGGGTGGTGGTGTATATAGGGAAGTGCGCGGCGGGAAAGAGAATGATCCCCTCTTGCTCTGGCTCGCTACCACCTTGTTCGCTTCTATACCAAAAACATTATTGTATATTCCAGACCACACACGGATCCACCAAAAAGCCCATCCACTCACTTCGTGGCGCGTTACTTCTGACAAATGGCCATGTCGCTACACACACTTGAAAGAGATATGCGTTTTCTTCGGGGATTTCGCGCGCTAGCATCGGTGTGTCGCACACAACAGCACCAAAAAGCTTTGGAGAAATGAACCTGTTGCGGAGGTTTATGAGCGACATTAACATACTTTGTTGGCGTGCGCGCGTTACGGTGTTCAGTGCACCAACGATGAGAGAGAATGTGAGAGAGAGTGTAAAGTCTTTCGTTCCCTTCTGAAAGTATATGTGTGTATACATATATATGTACTAGTAACACCCACGTGCGCGCCACCAGAGTATCGGTGGCGGTACGTTGAGTCGATGGCTCGTTGGATGGGAGGAAGGAAAGAGAAAATAAAATGAGTGGAAAAAAAAACCAGACATTGCACTTGTTGCACGTGCACGATATATAGATATATAATGAAGCGCAAACGATGCTGTTTTGCGCGCGTGTTGCCTCACAACTCAATGGCTATCCTGAAATTTATGTTTAACGTCCAGTAGGGACGTAAAAAAAATTTTAACACTTCTACTTGAATGATGGTAATTGATTTTGTTGCCACTTTTTTCATTTTCATTTTTCAATCTGCACCAGAAAAAAAAATAAACCAGTGCTAACATAAAGAAAATGTTGTGCAATGAAATTCATGAATTACCACAGTATGAAAGAGTTTATGTGACATATATAACTGGGACAATTATTCCAAAATTCATGTAGAAATTGCTGAAATATCTAGCCGTTTCTCCGGAACATTGTCAAATCAACTGATTTATCATTTGGATTCAATGAATTTTTATATCAACTAATCACACTGAAACTGGTTAAATGTTTAATCAATTATTAATAAATATTCATCACAATGTCGTCAACACGATTCATAAATCAATGTCGCTTGTTACGTGTAAATGTTATATCGAGTATGAAGATAAATCATAATACACTACATGTTGAAATTAAAAATAAATGAAAGTCCTGTGCGACTTTTAAATATATATAAGTCGCACAGCGGGATTTTCATCACGTTTTCCACAACAGCTGTGGTATATTATATGTATGTATACGTACAGTGACAGACAATTGTCTGTCTCGAGGTACAAGGACCAAGCTGTGAAAATAATTACACCTCGAAAGACAGAGCAGTGAGATAAAAGAGATGAGAGGAAGTGAGAGTAAAGAGAGAAGAGAAAAAAACGGTTCCCAGGATCCGAATGGCTTCGTATGTCTCTCCTATAAAGGGAAGATTGTACAGGGGGAGGATTGGATGAAGCCCGATGAGAGTGAGTAGAGCAGTAGAGTTGAGAAAAAGATAGATAAGCCAAAAAGAGGGGTTGCTAGAGAGAACTCGAGACGACGAAGATGCGAGTAGAGCCTGGGTAGCACGTCAAGCGCTTTCCAAGAGGGGTAGATACCTCTGCATCTGCCCCTTCGTTGTAATGATATCTGCCCGAGAGAAAGGTGAAAAAAAAAAAAAAACGTATTGAACGCGACACTCGGCCATCAATTTAGCTCGTAAATGGAATTTCGCTCTGGCGTATATAGCTTTGTAACGCGATGTATCTCGACAATATTCAAGCGTTTGCGGCGCTCGTCGTTTCCTATCCATGTATATATGTGTCATCAATGACTTGCACGCATTGACTTTGGGGTCTGTATACGAAATAAATTTTCTTGTCCTTGCGCGTGCGGGAATGAAAGAGATAAAGAAAAAAAAAAAAAAAAAGAAGAAGATGAACGAATTAATTTAGAGGCGTCAGTTGTCTATCAGTTGAATTGATTTTATTCGACTATTTGAAGAGATGGAATGAAATTATTTCAATCATTGAAATCAATTTCTATGGAGACACGTGTGCGCACATAAATATATATAGTAATTTAAATAAGTTGAGTGAATTTATGTATAGAGTCTATGATTTCCTCTACGATAGTTTTATTTGTTTATATGGTGATGCGTTTTTATATGCAGATAATTCGGGGATGGAGGAATTAATCAGTTGCCACAGGGACGAGGAAATTATTATTCATCAGTTGACTCTTGAGAGAGGGTAGCAAAAAAGAAGCGTTTGTAATGGTGATTTGATGATCTCGAGTATGTTTCTATGGTGATCGCATTGTGAAACATTTCACTAATTAATTATAATGATATAAAGCTACAAAGTCAGTGCACTAAATAAGTTTGACGCATATTAAGAAAAAACAATAATATTTTGCTGTTCTTATTATCTTCTGAAGTTCACTTCATGTATTCGCTTTTTGTTTCATTTTCGATATCAGTTAATCAAAAAATTTTCTCCATCCAACTGATTAAATGAAATTATATTTCCCATGTCATCAATTTTTTCTATTTTTTCTTCTTTCATGCTTCGACAATTAATCTTCAACCAAAACCCAAAGTTCTTATGTTCAATGGAATATTTTCCCAATTTGTGAATGCGGGGAAAATCAACTTTCACCGTTCACTGACTATAGTCATGAGAAAAATTCGTTCCGCCATATACATAAATATATATGTAATAATACGGACTTCAAATATATACCTAATGCTGTTAGAGGTGGAGCGACAAGTATATTTCTGAGAAATGAAAGTATTTGGGATGAGAAAAATTCAAACTATATTCTCAGGAAGAATTAAAGACGAGTTCACGTTGAGAACGGAGAGAGAAGATAGAAAAAAGATTTTGTGAGTTATTGTCAGATAAATATATTTTTTTAAGTATTTCTTTTGCCAGATATATGATTGGATTAAATTCCAATTTTTAAAATAATGTTCTTTGAACTGATATTTATTTGAAAAAGAAGATTCTTGGCCGAGGTAAAAGAGAGATATGTGCACGCACGGATCGTAACAATAATTCCCAAATAATTAATCGTTACCAATAATAATTAACTCACTGCACAATAATCAATTAGGAATGACAAAGACCTTGTTGAACATTGAGAAAATATGGTTGTACTGAGAATAACAACCTCAATTTACCCTCCAATAACTTCTATCGATTATTATATAATTAAATAAAAAGAAAAAAGAACTATGACAATATATAAGGGCGTAATTTTTCTGGTATACAAAAGCACAGTAGAGATAAATAAGAAATTTGAACTGGTTAGAAATTCGATCTGTGCTCTCGACTTCGATATACACAAAGAGGGAAGAATCTCTGACAATAATATGTAAGGGTAGTTTTCCAATGATCTCTTGGACGCACCGCAATGGTGCACCCTGCAATTATTCTGTCCATACAGTGCGGTTAAGAGAGAAGGCCATTTTACCAATATTTGTTTCTACAGTCATGACTATTATGAAATGAACGAAAGACAAACAGAAAGATATCGAATGATGATGCTCCTTTGGTTATATATTATATCCAGTTCTTGTTCAGTATATATGAACCAAATATATGCACGAGTATTGGTAGTTAAATTTTACAAGAGAACACGCGCGTCTCGGCTTTCAAAACGTTTTCTTCACATTGGGTGAGTTTTAGCATCTTACCCGGCATCTCATCAACTATACTTTCGAGTTTATTCGGGGGGAAGTTGACACACGATACCCAAACGAGAGAAACAAACGATGTGGGAACACAAAAAGAATATGTGGATCTTTGATTATCTGGCGCAAGAGATAACGGGATTGTATTCTTTCTTTGGTTTATGCTAACCATATGCTTCCACACAAATTTGTCTGTACCTATTTAGCAAAATTCATGACAATTTATCTCCAATATGGATATGTAGAGCTATCCCCTATTCATTCGGAAAATAAAAATATACTTTAAGAAAAAAGAAAAAAAAATTACTCAATAGAAATGGAAAAAAAAACTCTTGGCAGTTGCACAGTGCATGTACGAGATGGATGAAAAAATGATTGATTCTTTTGAGTGGAAGAATAAAAAATTGGAATGAAAAAATCGGAGATTTAATGTTTAAGGAGACAAAATGATCGAGACGATCATTTTTCAGGTAAAACTATGTGTGTATACACACAAAATATTTGTGCACAATGCACATCGATGCAGAAATATTCGAATGGTCATTTCATCGCCTTTTTTTTTCCTTCTGTTAAATTTGAGAAATATTCCCGCGTGGATATATATATATTATGCAGTATTTTGGTCTCATTTTACTAAAAGCCGATCGTATTTCATTCATGATTCTCACTACTCT
The DNA here is from genome assembly GCA_030523085.1 of Meteorus colon. NCBI lineage: Eukaryota > Metazoa > Arthropoda > Insecta > Hymenoptera > Braconidae > Meteorus > Meteorus colon. Next base: position 14,551 of record JAPYZH010000278.1, read on the forward strand.
CACTATTTCAATTTTTTCTTTAGTTTTTTTCTTACTTCAATTCATCGTCTCTCTTATTGGGGCGCCCTTGGGTATATTAAGTAAAGAATTGTAACCTGACTTCACGTGACATTTGAAAAGGGAATGCAACTTTTTTTCTTCAGCGACGATATATTTATTTTTTTTTTCAAATTTTTTTTCGATATCATTTCTTTATTTTTTACAGAACCATAAAAGAGCACGCAACGTTAATACCCATACATATATCCATGGGGTGTATTGGGACTCGGTCATTTGTCCGCAATTTGACCAAAAATAGAGCATGCAATGATATTTACTTTATATTTTCTTTCACTCATTCGTTTGTGTACATTTCATGTGTTTTTTTTTCTTCTTTTCTTCACAACCGTAAATATATTGAGTCTACTTTTTCATCGTAGTCTTCATGCGCCCCTCTCAAAAGTTTTTTTCACCTATAACTAACTCCCGCTTGATATACGAATTTCTATACGTAATATGCTGCTGCTATGAAGAAATAATATATTACCCTGGGATCGAATGGCATGGCCCACGACAAGGAGCGTGGAAATTCGAAATTCTAGTGCATTTGCAACGGGCAATATCGCACCAATGCTTTGTTATTTCAAGCAGCTTTTCGGTAGAAAAAAAGATAACACATCGTCTATTACTTATCAAAAATTATTACCTCTCGCCCTAGCTGAATGATGACATAACTTTATTTCAAGATCATAAAGTATCAATGAAAAGATAGTGCCAACTAAATTTCATCATCTCGCAATATGCTCACCATAACAGATGATTCTTTGATAAAAAAAAAGTAACCGTTGGTCATTGGAAGCCTTCATATACTCCATATACAATAACAGAACAAGGAAGAAATCATAAGCGGTAAAAACGTATAAGGAAAATAAAAATCCTTTAGTCCTTTCTCAACCGACACTGTGCAAAATCCTTTACCTGCGAGTCGCGCGGATAAAATAATCAGGTCAGTGTGTCGGTTGCAGGCCGAAACCTCTCGCGGCGCAGCCGGACTATATATCTATAACCAAAAAGGTATATAGAAAGGAAGGTGGTGAAAAAAAAAAGAAGATAAAAAGAAATACGTTTCACGCACGATAAACGCGCGAGCCGCTGCACACACATCACAGTCCGTGCAGCGAGTGGCTCCTGACCATTGGGGTGGTATACGAATAAAGTGGGGGAAAGTCCTCAGCGAATGGCAGAACTTATAAGTTTAAAGCGCATCCAAGAACATTGTCCATGTGCGCGCCAATCTCATCGCGACATAATGTCCTGACAATAGATGGTAACGTGTAAAGTCCAAACCTTTTTCTTTACCCACTGACACTCTGCCTCCTCTACTTTTACATCTAGGTATATAAACTATTCGTATGTGTTGGCTTATATCTATACAGACAAAAAGCCATCACATGAGGAAGATGTCCGTTAGGAGATCGGACTTCTGTGGATTAAATGTGTACAAGGGCTCTTCGTCACAGGCGCACTTCCAACAGTTCATATAAAGATTTGAATATTAATTGAGGTGGTTCCTCAGTCTGGAAAGAATTTTGCTTGAGGGTGAGTCCAGGTTGTAGCCCGAAATGACCCCGATTGCAAGCGCAAAATCGTACCGTTAGGTAACATTTACAGTTGGGACAGACAATTCACATAAATTTTGTGTTAAATTCTGACTTTGTGCATAGCAAAGATATTTCTGCGTTTAATAAAAATTCTTTATGACGAATTTCGCTATAATCATACGTTCTTTTGAAAGAAAGTGAAAACCAATGTCGACACTTTTATGTAAAAATGGAAAAACTTTAATAGATGCTAATCAATTTGGCATGCACATGATAATCATTCATTATCTCCTCATTTGCCTTCCTTTCTACCTGATATTCAGTTTTTATAACATTTTATTTTTAGTCAAACGCAAGCTCCCGAATTTATATATTATTGTCGTAGAATTAAATAAAAATTCATCAAATATATTCATCACCATTTCTTTTGTTCCCATACTTTATTTTTTCATTCATTTCCGCAGTTCAACATTCTCACAACACCAAGAAAAAAAAAAAGGACAACACCCAATCAACTCAATATGCGAATAAAAATTTCAGACAGTATTTTAACAGCAAAATTAACTGTATAATAACCTACCTGACTCAATAAATAACTAATAAAGAAAAACAATGGATCAAACATCAATGTAAAGAAAAAGGAAAGATAATAAAAAGAAATTATAAATCTATCAAATAATAACGGGATGGTTGTTGATTTCTCAGAATTGTCAAGAAAAAAATGAAATATAAAACAAAGCACGAAAGAAAAAAAGAAAAAACTGAAGAGAAATTACGAAAAAAAAAGAAAAAAACTGAAGACGAAGCTATTATTTTTATTTTGTTCATTCTATATCAAATATAATAGGTATGTACATCGGGCGGTTGTCCGAAGGAACAGTTACGTGAGTAGACGTGTGTGGTTTTGCCTCATACATGCATACACATAAATATATACATCGTAATCGGAGTATATATACAGGAATTCGCCAAACAAGAGAGAGATCCGTCGATGAGATCGTCTGCTTTTCAACTCGAAACAATTTCGATCGATCCTTTACGCAACGCAGGCGCTTCCTAGAAAAACGTCCTCTCGCGAATACGAGTTGAAGTCGAGCGAAGGCCATCCCCATACACAACCAAACACATATATACATACATACATATCTACGGCGTTGGTGCGGTAAAACGACAAAGAGATTGCCGCCGGCCAAACTAGAAAGTAATATTCCCGCGATCTGCTTTGGTTCCCGAGTGAGTGGAGAACATATATAAATATATATATACATATACAATACATATATAAATGTATGTGCGCTTCTACTTCTATATAATATACCACGCCCGATATTATTAGTCCCCTCGGCGAGTTCGTAGATTCGGCAATAATTCAATTAGCCCGGAGAATTTAGTGCGGTGGACACCATTATTCAAGCGTGATGTACGCGAGCAAGCGATGCCGGACGGGAATAAATTAACCAAAACCATATCCAGCACTCTCGCTCGCTCTCTTACTCTTTCTCGTTGAATCTCTTGCACTTTGGCATAAATTAAGAAGAACAATGCGTATACTGGCCCAAGGAGTGAGAGCAAAACCCAGAGCCATGTCCATGCAATGCACGAGGTGCAGGGAATATAGAAAAAAAAAAAAAAAAATTATGGTAAAAGAAAAAGGAACGCCAGGTTGATGTATATTCGTGTAAGTATGGACGTATATTCGTAGCTGATGTATGAAATATGCGATGCGACCACGTCGTGGCCTCCTGAACAATTAGAAATGTCCGGCATCGTGCAAGCATATACCTACTTCAAACAGTATGTAAGGGAAAGGGTTACATATACCATGCATATAAATAAATTTATTTATATATGTATATGTGTGTATCATGAGTATCCAAAGGGGTGGCATTTCAATTTTGTTAATGCAAACCGTTATATTGCAACGTCTCGAGATATTAAAATACTCGGACAATATTCTTTATGTTTGCGTGGACTAAAAAATTTCCTTCACACTCTGTGATAAATATTAATAAAGAACACATAAGTGATAATTTCTTCAACATACAAAACTGTGTTTTGATTGACAGTATTTGAGTCAATTTCACTTTGAGAAAAAGAAAGGAATTCTGTCAAATACTTAATTCAACACTGAATAATTATTCAAGATAATATACTCATCGTTTCCTTCACAAGTGATAACACAATCTAATGTTCAAATTCTTTTATTAATATTCATATTAATAATTACACCATCGGAAATGGAATAATCATCAACAGAAATACGAATAAAGTTAACTCACTTGGAATGGAAAGGATAAAAAAAAATGACATCACTCAATACGGCAATTGGCGGGTACTGCCCAGGGCACGAATACCGGAAAGTTGTTCCGGAAGTTGGGAAACCGGTACGGCCCGTGCCCAACAAGAACGACCTGATTCAACCCCAATGGTCAGATCGACGGCTCACGCTTATACCTACAGCCAATGTACTAGTGACCATCCGCAAATATACGACGAAGATGACCGGGTCATTCTCGAGGTCAGTGATATCCGACCGATGACCTACCCCGCCTACTGAATACAATTATAAATGCATTAAACCAACCCCTTTACAAGGTAATATTTAAATCGAGCCGTAATATTTAAATGGTATATACTGTTGTAGATCAAGAGAGATGCACAAGTATATTTCTTTGCTTGGACTATGTCCGAAATGAAAAGGGTTACTTTGCTACCACGTCATATATGTACACTTTATTACGTGTATTTTCTCTTATAAATCCTAGATGGGACGTATATAAGCAGCCCTTCGGGTAAGTTTACCTCGCACCTTGTGTATAGACAAGTCGTATGAGGGTCACTCGTGAACACCCTTCAATGCTTCTTATTTTTTCCCTTTTTTCCCCCGTTGTCTTTCTTATAATGTATCCGAAAAAAAAATAATTTATATGTATGTATATGTAAAGGGAAAAGAAAAGCAATGTACGCAAAAGGAGGGATAGATACACAACGAGCTATGAAATCGTACAATGAGAAATTAGATACATGTTGCCAGACCAGCAAAGTTTTAGTACGTGCAAACGGTAGTACGCAACTCATATATCTCACTTGCTCTTGTCCTGAATCCACTATATATACGTTTGCCTGTCCACGAGTATTTATGTATGTATATTTATGTAAGGATACCTTTATATTTATACGAATGTATGTTGTAAAATTCGTTGGTATTATACCCCCATCTTTTTGTATTGGACACTCGGGAGTTCTCAAGACACAATAAACAAACAGTGGATTAAAATTCAACCGAGAAGATAACATGATTTAAATCAAAATTCTAAAATATTTCTTTGTGATGAAGAGCCTCTGAGAGCTTTAAAACAATATGTGACGAGGAATTTAATTAAGTTATTAAAAGATTCTATTTCAAGTATTAATTATTATTAATTCATTAAAATCAAATATATGAATTCCTAGTGAAATGTAATTTTTTTGACCATTTGGTCTCTACCGACATTGTACCTTTTCAAATTCAAATCAAAAATAAGCGTAGTGTATGAAAATTAGTCAACTGTATTTATATATATTCATTTTTTCCCTTTCTCAAGCATTCAGTCTTTTTCTATGTTACTTGTTCGTTATACAACAATTCAGTTCAGTTGCCTGGAAGACACCGAAGGTCAGTCCAATTTTTTCCCATTCCCTGTATATATATGTCTGCATATAATATATACTCCCTTTTCGTTTTTTTCAATGTACATCAATCGAATAGCCATGTGTGAAGAGCGACCCAGTTGACTGGAGAGTTTGAGAAGGGTTTGTATATGGTCTTCCGGGTTTTATGTCATCCTCGTATTCCTCACAAACTTAGAATATAACAAATTATATGCTAACTCTAACACTGGGGAAATTATCATGACAGTATCCGTTTAATTCGACCTATATATTTTTTTTAATTGAGAAATAAATTAACATTTGATTGTGTAATATACATTTAGCTCGCACTCCCCCTCGATGTGGGATTAATTCACCTCAGTGTTATGTAGCGTATGAATAGATGTTAATTTGACAATCGCCTTGAATTTATTCACGTTATTGATCTTGAATGCTGCCATTCAATTGTCATCCTTCGAATTAATTTAGAGCAACAAATTATTTCTGCATATTTGTCCAATGCGTATATTACAAACCATTATAACTATCATGTGTTTTTATTATTTCAACGAAATTTATTCAGCACAATAATTCTCAAAGAATCAACGAAAATAAAACAGCAGAATTATCCGTTATTTTCTGCAACCGAATCATGCGAATAACCTTTTGAATATTTTTAAGTGGAACGCGATTCAGAATTATGAATTAAACATTGAGCGCTCAAATCGGGGGGAAAAAGTGAGAATAATTTGGCGATTGTGATGTTGTATTACAGATAATGCTAAACTATCTGTGTATTCATGTATGTATGTGTCTCCTTCATTGGTGCTGGGTGTGGTATGTGTATTTCGAGAATGGTGAAGTCGATGATTACGTATCATTAGCGACCATAATCTTCAACGGAAATATTGTATTTTATTATTATTTTTTTTTCTTCTCTTCCCCTGAGGTTTTTTTCTTTTTTTTTTCGTCAACACCCTCATGCCTGATTCATGGGACGATCGACCTAAATGTTCACTATATGCTGACCAGTTATATAGTCTCGCATATATAAAGCAACGAAGATCACCGACCTCCTTCCTCAACAGCAATATAATAATAAGCAATTCATTTTGAGTTATGAGATCGTAAAAGCTACTCTTGAAAAAAAATTTCGAAATTCCCCATTCTAATAATTGTCCTCGCTAGAATATCGAAATAAAAAACAAGTGGTAGAGAGAAACAAAAGACAACTTTTCGTCTTTCTTCTGCAGTGGTATGGAAAAAATTGTGGGGTGGTGAAATGTCCCCTGGAGAATATTCCGACTCTGCCATCTACTAGCAGTGACTTGAATTATTATCACACCTCACGATGTAAATAACAATTCCTATGAGTAATCTACTCATAACAATGTATGTACCGGTATGTTGTCAGCAGAAGAAAAAATAAATGAGTGACAAATGAGAATGGATATCATCGATTCATAAAACCCTCGAGACATGAACTCTTGGTAAATGTTATAAATCTACCATGAAGTGGAAAATGATTTGAAGCCATGAAGAAAAATAGTAAATGCTTCACGTTTATGGAAATCGCTCAAGAGAATCAATTACAGTAAAATGATCGGACGCTTTGAGAAACCCACGAGTTCCATTGCTGGATACATATTGCACTGCCACATACAATGTACACCGATAACAAATTACACGTCAGGATATGCCTGAGGGTGTCATGTTGCGTGAGAATTGTGCAAAAATATTTTAGTCGTTATTCCAATAAGCGCTCACGAACATTTACCATTTGCTCGGATATATAATTCAATAAGTGGCAGGTGTATTTTTCATTATTCATCTCTTGAATAACAGCTGAAACAGCTGAAGACGAATTCAGCCGAATAAATTCATGAAGATGAATTAATGCATGAATAGACAATGTGATTGACAGATAATAAAATGAGAAATTGAAGAATAAGTCGTGTGTATTGCTCTGAGCAATTGCACATAATTTCAAATTTTTACAGCATTGCCGCGTCTTTGCATACACAGAAGCCATCTCCAAATTCTGTCAATGGGGGCAGCACATTTGTCGATGAGTTTGAAGAGCGAATATTCAATTTCCATTCCATGAGGAATAGAAAAAATTTCAAACATGCAAATGATTTCTGAGTGCTTTGCTTCCCACCCATTTTGCCATGTTTTTTTCAATTTGAATCCGTTTTTCAACGAGATGATTTCATAATTGAGAATTTTTCATTGTTCACCTACTCACCATTTTGCAGGCTGGCTCTGAGAATTTCTGACTAAAAGGGTCAATGGGACGCACAGCATTCATATTTCTCATTGGCATATGTTCATAACAGAATAGATTTGTTCTCCAGTCGACATTTTATTCATTCTTCGACAAATTCGCCACACTGCAATTAATTAATACGAGAAAACCGCGGACTATTACAACTCAGCACCGTCGAGCTAATCTGAGACGTAAAAGACCGTCTGGAGGGGAGATCGTCCATTGTTGCACACGCTACGCATGCGCAGTGAAGGCACGCTACAGTCTGTATCAAAAATAAATAAATTTGCAGGAATACTGAAACTGTTAGTTTTTCACACATGGCTAAGATCATAAGTCATTCAATTCATATACCTAATCGAAGATAACCGCTTCATATGCATTTTCAGCCTCACTTTCTCCCAAGATTCGATGAAATAATATGTAAAATGATATATGAAAACAGTAGCACAAATGAAACTTCGTCGAGCCGCGACGCCAGCGCCAGTGGATATTTATCTTATTTCCGTAGATACATTTCAATCGATAATTCAATGAAAATGATATCTCTATTACCGGCATTTATGGCACCTTGTGCAACTGATGTAAGACAAAAATGTGTGCACATGTTATTGAGAGCTCGGAATTGAGTTGTTTCAGTTCTCAACAAATCTGAAAAAAAGTAAAATAATTTAAATTCATCTTTTTATTTTATTCAGTTCAGAAAATCAGCTGTCAAACGAAATTCTCTGTCTAATGTTGTTCAAATGACATCGCAATAATTCATATGCAATACTTCCAGTGTTTCAATATTAATAATATAAATTACATCATCGATTCAAGTTCAGGTGAGCGGGATTAATGGAAATTTTCGAATTGTTACAGATATGATTAATAAAATATTTTTCCTCCACATAGAATTATTTTTAGTGGTAATTGAAATTAATTGTCAAAAGAAAAATGTGAACCATATTTATTTTTTGCATGCTTGCATAATTTAACCTCAATTTGCCATTGCGTGGTTCGCACACATGTAATTTCATACCTGGAAAAAGAAGAAAGGATACTGATATGAAATTTTTGTTCGCAGATAAAATTGAGTTTTTGTAATCATGGGGAACACACTGGCCACTGCCACTGTCTTGGCTGCAGATTCAATTGCTCCTGTAAACAATATTGGAATAGTGAAACCTCATCACCCACATATTCATAAGACATTCGAGGGAGAACCACCGCCAGAGTGTCCAATGCATCAGTCCATTAATAAAAAACCACAGACCAATATGGGTGAATGCCCGATTGATCACATGGATCCTAGTGAAATCAATCCTTTAAATATGGTAGGTATTGTTAATATAACTTATTTGTTGATGGACGGATCAATTACAATCCATGAATGTGAATCAGTGCTAACTACAAAAGAAGTTGAATATTTATCATTGAATAATTTTGCAGATGCCAGCCGCTAATCAAAATCCAGCACCAGATCAGCCGTTCGCACTACCAACTGACAGACAAATATCAACCATTCCCAAAAGCACCGGCGAGGGTGAATTTTGGGTTTATCCTTCTCAACAAATGTTTTGGAATGCTATGCTCAGAAAAGGATGGCGTTGGAGGAATGAAGATATCAAACCAAAAGATATGGATGATATCATTAAAATTCACAACGCTAATAATGAACAAGCTTGGCAGGAAGTATTAAAATGGGAAGCGTTGCACGCAAAAGAATGTGGGATGCCCAAACTTAAAAGTTTCGGCGGAAAAGCCAAAGATTTTTCGCCACGCGCAAGAATTCGCCATTGGATGGGGTAAGTGGATATTTTTTTTCAGATATGAATTGCAATATCAATGAAAAGGACCACTGTATATATATATCTGATGTTTCGTTTATTTCAGATACGAATTACCATTCGATCGTCACGATTGGATTGTTGATAGATGTGGCAAAGACGTACGATATGTTATTGATTATTATGATGGTGGTTCTTTGGACGAAAAATATAAATTTGCATTGCTGGATGTGAGACCGGCAATGGATTCATGGGACAATATTTGGGATCGTATGAAAGTTGCATATTGGCGCTGGAAATTTACTACTTCAGATAATGAAGAACAGCATTCAGTTGCTGGATCTTAACTAGCTTTGATGAATTACACGTTGTAGTATCCATTTTTCCGTTCGGTCTTACACTTATTAATGTAATTTAAATGTTAATAAGAAATAAAACATAATTGTTATAATGTTCTTAATAATGTTGGTAAGAGGCAGTTGAAGGCGAAAAAGTTCTGTCTGGAGTCTGGGTTATTTTGGGGAAATTGAATTACAAAGTGAGTGTTTTTTTTTCAGAAACAGCTGTTTTGAGTGATTTATTCTCGTGAACAGTGCCTTGATTTCTTTGAGCTTAAGATTAAGTGACATACAATAACAATTGATATTTCCATCTATTATAATCCGTTGGCGCCTGGAACTGTCTCACCAAGTATTCATGGACATATTTGTATATAGTATTTAAAAATTGAACATTCAATAAACCAGAAGTAAAATCGAAGAATCCTTTGACTTTTTCCATGAACCATTGATTTTTGAAATCATTTATTTACAGTCATTTGAATCGTCTTCCATAAAAATAATCGCACGATGATTTCATTACTTATTTTCTTCCATATATATATTTATCCATAGATTTCGCTTAGTTCATTCATAAAACTTATGCATACCAATGATAGAAATATTACTGGAAGAGAATCTAATGGCATTGCGATCATATTGCAATTGTTGGCCATGTACTAACAGGTAACTTCCAAATTTCATTAATGTTGTGTTATTCAATTCATCATGTTCTCCCTTTATTATTATTACCTCCAATGATTAGGAAATATTAATATGATCTGGTGAATGTTTGTACTCAATTTTTCGTTGTTGCATTGGAACTATCGTGTTGTGCAACACAATTCAAATTAAAATGTAGCCTTATAATTTTTCGACATTCTACAAATCCAATGAAAAGTAAATTCGAAAAATATTTTAAATAGGATGGTGTGGTAAAAATCCAAGACAGTTGTTAGAATCACAGTAGCATGGTGTCTTACTGATACTATTAACTGTTTTTTCAACATCACCACCAGCATAATTAAACGTAATTTCTTCACCACTATTTATATCACAACATGCGAATAAACAGAGACGTGGAATCAAACTTTCCACTCGTACAGGAACTAACTTCGAATTTGGCTGGCAACTGTGGTTACAATAACGTCCTATATTACCAAAATATTTAGGATCTATGCATGTTGTTATTTTTTTCTCACCTATATATTCAGAAACGACTAAAACATAATTCATATCATTCAATCGCTCATTCTTCTCGAGACGTTTTTTCGCCTCATCAATACCTATCACCTCACCAGCATATTCACAAATAAATTGGTTCTTAGCAATAAATTTCTCTGTTATGAGACCAAATCCTTTTTTTCTAGACGCGATTATTTTCAAACAGTCAAGAGGACCACACTGCACTAATCGATTCTGACAATTCTTCGCACAAGCACATTGTGGATTACATTCTAATATTAGTTGAGATAATTTTTCTTCGTTGATTCGATTATTAATATAATTGACACTTCCACGTACACACAAACAGTCTTCTGTGCAACTATTTGAAACGCATTCACAACCCACAGAAAATACCGACTCGAATTCGTCAATACTAATACCTATACCCAGAATATTATTAGGTACATACATAACATCGAGCATTGGATGCTCATATGCGTCCTCTTTTCCTCTGACAATATCCATCTTCGTCCAATCTTGATTCGTTTATGTTAATATATATTTCTCTTTTTTTCTGATCCAGATCACAGCGTGATACTTAAGACTCCCATAAAATACTTGGGCGATGAGCAGCACAAATTGATTGAAGAAAAAAAGCATACAAATAAGGAATAAAATAATTCTCGTTGATAGGGGAGAAACAATAGTGCGTTAAGATTTCCAAATGTACTCGTTCCCGGATGTTGATGATAATATCAACCAAATAAATTCCAATTGAATCCTATCGTTTAACACTGACCTTCAAAAGTCCCTCGATCGATGACTTGATTGATTGTAGAGTTGCTCCTGATGGCAGTGGTATAAATTTATAACCTACATATACTACCGCACCTATCAACGATGCTTTTACTGTCACCCGCAATATCTTGCTCGATAAAGATTGAGGTGGTATTCTGATGAAGATAGAAAATAAATGAATACATAATCAGTTCATCTGTATAGCACATGAGGATTTAGAAGTATTATATCGGATACTCACCTTAATAATGGTGTAATTTGCGACGACTCAACTTTTCCCCAGTGTTCAATGATGCCTGGCCTATGACCAATGCCAACAATACCAACAACCCTAGGCGGCATACCGTTTATTGTGTGCCGGGCTGCTAATTGGAGGGAATGGGCTAGGTATAAATCACGTTCACGAACAAAAACTTCACGTAGCGGCGGAAAGCCGGACATGTCAGCCAACATCTCTTCAATAGAATCACCTTGCTTGCAAAGTTCGACCTCTTCTTTAGTCACTGTATATTGTGAAAACATTATACTACATATCAATTGCGTAGTTTGCCACCACGAAAGTGAACTAAGAACGCGTTGTATTGTGATATTTATGGGTCTATCACCGAGCTGAATTATGCAATTGGGTATTTTTTTCACCTGCAACATTATGAAGAATTTTTCAGTGTATTACTCTGAGTGTACTATTAATGACAGTTTTGGGATAATTACCTCACTGAACGCTCGACGAAATTCACCACCAGGTGCCATTCCTAATTGTTTTGTCATATTCGCTGCTATATTAAGCAGAAGAAGGTAAGTGATGCCACTGATTATACCATTTTGTTTTATCGTAGCATACACCGTCTCTAGAATTTTTATTGGAATTCACTCAATGATCGAAAAGATGATCGTAAGAAAATATTGCTTCAAATAGCATCTCTGGATAAAATCATTAAGTTCACTCACGAAAATCCAAACGTTCCGCTTCTCTGAGTACAGTTTCCTCATCTAACCGTAGAATATGAACTCTCGCCACGCAGAGCTCTACCATCACAATGTTTGGTTGAACTGCTTGAATAATCTACATGAACAATCAATTGCGACATTATATATTGAAGCAACAGGGATCGATCAATGATTCAATGTACGACTGGATATAGTTTACCATTGACACATCTTCTTGACTTTCTTTGCTGAAGTGTGCAGTACCGACAAGGTAAACTTTTGCTCCTTCAGGTGTTGTCAGTAGAGTAACAGTCGGTGGTAATCGTTGATCAATAGTAGGATCATATTGCGCTATGCTTCCTATCGGTCTTTCAAGCAAAGAACTCTCACTGTTATCTTCGGCATCACTTTCAGTTCCCGAAACGAAACTTTCTGCAAGATAAAACAATCATATCAATTACGTTGGTCAGTAATCACAATGTTTCCTTCGATACCTTTTACTCTCACTACTTTTCGTTTATGTCTTATATGAGCTGGCATAATATCAATGTATGAACTACTTTCAACTGTGAAAGAGTATAACTTTCTTCAGCAGTTACTTTTACTCAGACATCGTTAGGTGTAACCATTATATTAATCTAATAAAGGTAATATGGATCGGTATGAAACCTCAAAAGTGTTCACAGAGTTCAAGTCAACACCAAGTTCTCAAACAATATAGTTACTTGGCCCGCATTGAACGGTATCATATCACACCTGAAGATTTCCCTTTATTGAAGATATCGTGGAATTCTTCGCAGTGCATATCTAATGTGAGTGTAACCACATCCTTTTTCGATAATCCTGCGCAATTGTTATTGATACTAGTAACCATCTCTCGATAAGTATACTAATTCTAACGAATCCAGGAGAAGAAATTTAAATCATGAACTAAAGAAACCGTCTCCTTTTCGAACATGAATTCGTATTCACGCATTTATAAATTTCAATTTATGTTTCTGTACCATCAGTATTGGAATCCTTCAATAGTAAATCCAGATTTTGTTTGTCATTGATAGCAGTACTCTGTACTGAATCTTGAGTACTGTGATCGATTAAAGTATTTCCAGAATCAGGTTGCGAGTTTGCCAATGTCAAATGCAATTGCTGAACACCGTGGCCACCTGTCATACGAGTTATCGTATCATTCACGTCCATGGTCACAATATTCTTACTAACCAATCGGTGGTATCCTGTTGATAAAATTAATGTCAGTACTGATATGAATATAAACATCTCTATAGTGTCATCTTTAGTTATTTACGAAGTCAGAACAAAAATGAGTGAGCCATCTTATTATGAATGCAAAACAATCTAAGTAATTTTCAATAGAATAGACTTACTATGAAGTTATATAGAAAGCTGATGAATAGATGAATTGCTTATTAGTGACAGGAAAGTGCACACAATTGCTTCAATATGTTAATACTTACAAATTTCATTTGCTATAAACTTGATACTGTAAATGATTCAATTCATTCTATAGTGCGGCCGTGAAAATGAAATAAACCAGAAATGAAATAAAATTCGTAAAATGAATATAACTTTGAATTTTGCAATAGTTTTAGAAAAAAATTATATACGACACGTATGAAGTAAATACGTACATTATTTTTTATGGAAATGGAATATGCGAATTGGGATGAAATGGAACATGAATACTGGCAGAGTTGTTTAGTTGTATTATGGATAATGAACAAGCGATGGGTCTGGCATCTATTTCTTGGATGGGTCCGACATACTTAGCGTAGATCGGTACATGTTATTTTGTGTCAAGGTCGATCATATTCAGAAAAAATTGGCAGCTACTTGTACCGACTGTTGACTGTAGTAAATTTTTACCGGCTGGAATTACTCAGTTGCGCATGCGTTTCTTGGGAGGTTAAAATTCCATGGTCGTCGAATACGATACCTCGATGTATCGAAATTTATCTACAGCACGATTTCATGTCCACCAGCCACGTGATAATCACAGTTTTAACCTTAAAATAGGAGTCCACTGTTAGAATTCTGAACAATTGTTTACGTTCACATACAGAAATTATGGTGAACACCGAAGTTGAAACGTTGGACGAAACGTTGGATGATTCACTGGATGAAACGTTTGAAGTTAAGCCAATATCAGAATGTCAACCAAATGTAATTATCAAAGGGAAACCAAAGTCGGGAAGAATATGGAAAGAACCAAAAAAGCGGTAAGAATTTAACATGAGTTTGCATACGTTCTTTTCTAACTTGTAAACATTACACTCCAACTTTTTCTTACAGTTTCTCATCAATAATAAAAACTAAAGGGCTTCGTTTATCATTGGAAAAGAAACGAAAATTACGCGCTGCCATAAAAGACAATCAGGAACAATCTAGAGCAATAATTGAAAAGAAAAAAGTAGATAAAGAAGCAAAAAAACAGAGAAGAATTGAAAATCTGAAGAGAGCTGAGGAAAACCGGAAGAAGAGTGAAGTTGTTCAAGTGGTAAATATCGAAAAATCTGTAGTCTTTATTATAATAAAAAATATATATAGATTTAGTCCACCAAGACTCTTATCGATCAATATCATTTCAGATAAAAAATACAGCAAAAATAAAGAGAATGAAGAAGAAACAATTACGTATGATAGAGAAGAGAGACACAGTGGGTCAAACGTAGAAAAGATACAATATAAATTAATAAATTTCGCAAAAAAAGGAAAAAAAACACAATCTTATTTTTCACGATTCTATCAATATTAAAAGGCGAAGATGAACATGAAATGAATCTATAATTTGGAATGATTTGCTTCGACATGCGCATCTAGCACGAATGAACATATAATATTCATATACTCATATTCTGATGAGTTGGAATAAATGTCTCGCCTCACCTAAAAATTTTACACTGGTTCGAAAATTCGTTCTGCATCTGCTCTCATACGAACCTCAACAAATCGTTCTAATTCTGCACGTAAATTATATTGACCAGTTCGATTAGTCCACATAGACTTAATCCAATTTGGCAGGTAACTTTGATTATTTTTATCCAAGAAGCGATCATCAACCATCAATATTGCGCCCCAATCATTTCTATGTCTTATGCAGCGTCCAAGTGCCTGATTTAAAGCTCTATATGCCTGTACAGTGTACCATTCGCGGCCTTTTAGAGTTTTCTTCTCTTTTGAGTTGGTGTCATTATATGAGATTTTCAGCTCTACTGCTGGATCGCTTATTACTGCGTACGGTATTCCGATTGTCAAAACACATCTTGCCTCATTGTCACTGAAATCGATTCCTTCTGCAACTTTCCCACGGAATACTGCAAACAATATCACTCCATTGACACCATTTTTTGTTAATAATGCCGGACATTGGTGAATCCTTTGACGATATTCCATCATAACTTCTCCCAAATCAGAATTATCCCGAGGCTCCTCCATCACATATTTACGTTCTTCAATTTTAGTCATAACGCCATTTTGCTTCCATCTATCAGTGAGACATTTCATGCTTGCATAAGATGAAAAAAAACATAAAACACCAAATGGCACTGTTTCACAAACGTCCAAAAGAACTCGCCCTAATTCATCTTGGAATTTCCACGAATTCACATTAGCGTACGTCGCTCTCAATGGAATTTGCATGGGTCCTTTCGCAATAGCTCTGACAAAAACCTGATCTTTCGGTATCACGTGATTGGCGTGAAGCATATTTGGAAATTTCGTCATTAATTCACTGGAGAATGATGATGTAGGTGCAAGTGTACCAGACGCGAGTGCAATCGTTCTCGCGGAATTTGCAAGAGGTGTAAAAATGACACCTGGATTCATGCACAGGAATTCGAGCACACGTATGCGTTCATTACCCTGGCTTGGGTGATATGTCTTGTTTGTATTCTGTCAAATAAATTGGTATCAATTATAGTTATGGACAAAATCAGTTATTGCGTTCAAAACTTACTCGTTTGGTGAATCTCTGTGGGATTTCTTTGATGAAAACTCGATAGTCAGTTGCATGTTGCGACGATGTAATCATTTCGATTGAAAAAATGATATTTTCAAGTATTCGAATTGTGGCTGGTGTCAATGTTGGTATAAATGTTGGCGTACCAGGTAGAGGACTACGCATATCCTCTTTTGCTTTATTGTGCTGTTCAATGGCATCTGCTGAAGCTTTTTTATATCTATCATTGCTCTTGATGTCTAATTTGTTAATATCCAACATCTCCACAAATTGCGGCCCATTCCAATATTTACTCGTCATTTGATCACTTTTACTGTCCTGTAACAAAAGTATTGAAGATCGTGGTTGAGTATGTGTGACTGGATCGAGGAATTTTTTGAATATGGAGGAAATTTAGTGAAAGAAGGAAAAATACTTGCCTTTCTGGCGAGACTGGTAATTTCAATAAACTTATTGAGTCGATCACATAATACTGAAACCACATCGGCGAAATATGGCGGTGTCGAATTTTCATAAGCTTTGTTGAAGTTCAGACAGTCAGTTTTTACTTCATTAAGTTCATCAATTCGAAACGAAACACTCGCCGAGTCACGGCATATATCTTCGATATTATGCGCTTCGTCCAATATAATAATATCACCTTTTAAATCTATTTGCATACTGCGACGAATCGCTGGATCAATTAGATAATTGTAGGGACAGAATATAATATCAGCTTCAACCATAAGATTCCGTGCCGCATAATATGGGCAACACATAAAATGCTGGCCCAATGAAACGAAGTCTTCAATATCCCATATTTGTGGCAGTGATAATCTCGATAAGGCACTGAACGACGACAATGTACGTCGGTTTTCTTCATTGTAATATGGACAACCCAATTTTTTTATCGGATCGAGTAGTTCATTGCACAATTCCGTTTTATTTCTTTTTGTATTTTGGATGCACGTAAAATCACGACTGCTCAATATCGTCATTCTTGCACCAGCATAAACTGTCCTCTTAAGTTCCTTCACGACTTGAGAAATTTGGCGATGAGTTCGCGAACCGTAATATATTTTAGGAACTGGTTTGAGTTCAATTATGTCTTTGAGTCCACCCAACGGATCATCACATTTCTTTTCCATATCACCAAAATCTAAAAAAGAGAAAAAAAGTTACAGTTCTGAAACAATTCATTCTTGAATAAAAACTGCATGGATAACCAGAATGTGAATATTCATTCTGCGTTGCTGAATATCAAGTTCAAAAAAAAAAGTTTTTTCCATCGCAAGAATACTCATGTTTGCAATATACTAAGTATATACACACCGGCATTGTTTTGCTGCCTCAATAATTCGTCATATTGCGCTGCACATTTTTCTGGAATGAAAAAGAGAAAAAAAAATTACGAACAAATATCAAGAAGCGAATAATTATCTCTAAGCAGTTATATCATCGAACAATGGCTGTCTACGCATCATGTCTTTTTATTCGAACAAGAATATACGGATGTTGAATAAGAATAGATGCAGTCAATAATACATCAAGTATTATTCGTAGAGTACCCATATAATACCATTGTGCACATCTTCATTTATATATTTTATTTATTTCTATTTATTCCATGACAGATTTTTTTTCATGGTCAATTGTCAGAGTAAAACCAGTTGAAAAAAAGGGTTCAACACACGGTGGGTGCTGCATCGCATGCGAGTGACACAAGCGTCAAAACATACTCGTGGCACATTCAATGGACATAATATAGAAAAATCCATTGAGGTATATCAATGGTTGTGCGGAGAAAGGAGCGAAAGCGAGAGGTCTAATCCTCGCAAGTGGTATAGGCTTTTTAGAGCAGATATAAATATATATATACATAAATGCGATGGCAGAAATGTCTGCACTGCCGTCGACCCGAAAGGCTCTTTAATAGAAGCGAGTAAGCAAGAAGAGTGATAGAGAATAGTGTCTGCCTTGAGCCATTTGTTCGGATTGAAGCAAAGTCAGAGAACAAAAAAAATAATAGAATGAAAAAAAAAAAAGATTCGAATCATCTTCAATGACGCGTATATTCAGCATTCAACGTTTGTCTGCTACCGTTTGTCTATAATCGGATTTCGAGTGGTTGGTTGGGCACAGAGGATTGCTCACGAAGTTAAGCAATGTTATCTCTGATGTTTGCTGATTGAAACGAAATGGTGTATGGATATACCTTGGAAATAACATTGCTTATGGGTATTTGTATTATACCAAAAAGCCACTAATAGCAAATAGAATCATGAATTTTGGCACTTATTGTGACATTTGGTCATGACATGTAAAACAAAGAACTATAAACATATATGTCAAACCATCAACATTCTTCATCGTTTGATTTGTCCATATTTTAATTATGCGCTTGAAATTGACAATGGATTAACTAGAACGTGATTGAACTAACGTTGGGTTTTTTTTTCTCATATTCTGCATCCTAGAAAAATCAGAAATTTTTTCTTGAACTTTATTTTATGTTTTATCGCTGATAAAAGTACTCTCCCCCAGACAATTAATTGAAGCCATCAAAAACTCTTATTAGAAGTTTCGCATAGTGAAGTGTTTCGACGAAACTATTCAAACCCTCCCTAAGACACACAAATATATATGCGTATATAGAAATTTTTAGATCAATGAAGAAAGCAGTGCGTCCCACAGAATTTAATTAAATGACATATATTGTCGCTTTCATCCCCTACTGAAAATGTCTATGTGACAAGCACGCAAAGTACGGCTACATACAGGGACGAAATTATTATAGCGCCAATATATATAAATACATAGAGGAGATGTCGCATCAGTGGTGCTTCGAGTACTTTAGTTCTTCAACATAGTTTATTGGTGGTATATACACAGATGGGCGGGAGAGGAAGAGGAACGAGTGGAAGTTGATATATATTGAGGGGGTGCAAAGCAATTGACGATCGAGTCCCAAAGGAGATTGTCGATGTGCCAGGAGGAAAGGGAAAAATATATATAGAAATGTTAAACGAGTAAGAGAGAATAGAGGAAGAGAGGACAAATTTGAGATTAGTCCATCAGTGAAAGTGAGAGGGGATGTTGACTAAGACGGGGAGAGAAATAGAAGAACGGAGCCAATCGGGACACGGACTTTAGGGGTGTCGTTGCTTGGCAACCAAACACACCCAACACCCGAGGGGAGAAACCCCCTACGGGGGTCTCATCTCGCCGGATACAGTTCGCCACGAAAGTTATCGCACCCTCAATATCCCCAAGCTTAACCGCGCTCACCTCTTCATCATATCCTGAACGTTTCTATCAAATATATATTCGAGGGGGTGGCATACTCAAAAAGGTCAAACAAATTGATTCTTTTTTTGAAATTCTTCGTGGACATTTTGATCGACCATTAAGTATAATTTCTTCAGTCTGTGCATATTGTCAATTCTTGAATAATAAACTTACAAGTGAAAATAGACTTCACATCTTTTGTTTGCGGAACGTCAGACAAAAAGTGAAAGTCGATAATTGCCAAATTAAAAGATTCGTTGTTTTTTGTTCAAGGTAGCACTCAAGTTTGCAAGCAGTCAATATCAATAGCATTAAATCAAAAACACTTTTCATCTTCATATATATGCATATTAATAGATGAAGCGAAATGGAGCGCTTTGTCATCCACATGAAATCACCCTAACTAAGTTTCCCAAGTACTCATGGAACATTACACGAGTCAAAGCGCCATACCATCGACATGAGCACATGCATATACCTAGTCACTGTGATATCACGAGGACAATGTAACTGTCGAGGAGAGTAATATATATATATAAATAAACGGAAGAAAGAAAAAAAAAGGAAGAAATGAGAAAAATGGAGAGTATACTACATGTATACTATAGACAGTGCATTTAGACGAAAAAGCTTCACTCACACAGTTGAGCTGGTCCCTCTTGACGGTTGCAGTGAACGTTAATTACCCGCGTATAGAGTGAAGGAAATAAGGAGGAAAATGGTGAGGGATAGCGTACATATATTCAAATTTGAAGAGCTGAAACGCGTCCCTCTGTCTCTCGAGGCCTCTCTCGACTTGCTCCATGTATACTCGCGCACTACACACTCACAATATCTCTTCACATATACATATACATATATTTACTCATATACACATTGGAGGATAGAAGAGGATGAGACAGAGGAGAGAATGGAGCAGTGGCGCACACGAAGAGAAAGAGGGTTGCGCGCACAAGTTGGATGAGAGGGTGTTATTGACATGGTGGTGTCGCAGTCGGCCATCTTGGTGCGCGAACCGAAGCAGAAATTCCTGTCCTTGTCCCTTTCGTGTGACATTCGTTGCGAAGCCAACCTAACCTGGTCCGCGCCGCCCTAGGCCACCCTTTTCAAACCAAGCCATGCGACCGATAGACAGGAGAGGTTGCATATACGAGGGGGAGGCGATGGGGTGCAACAGAGAAAGAGAAAGAGTGAGTAAGCCCACGAGGACTCTGAGGGTGCTCAGGGGTTGATGGTCGTCATGACGACCAAACCGTTGCCCAACCCCTCGGTCTCCCAGCTCCAATTCGTCTTCACGTTACACCTATACATGTATGAATACACATTTGCTCTATTCACTCGCACAGTCTAACACGCCTCTTCCTCTTTCATATATAACTCTTCTCTCTCCAGTCCGGAGACAATTTTTCTTTTTTTCTCGTATATTTCGTATTTGTTTTGTTCAGTTCCTCCTTTTTTTTTTCGTGTTCTTCGTCCGAGCAGAATTCCTTTTTTCTTTTGCTTTTTTTACTTTTCTTTCTACATCCTGATGCGCGACATATCCTATGGGCAATGATGAGTGTCCTCTTGCTTGCAGCAAAAATGTATAGATTTAATGCGAGGGAGAAATGTGCGGTTTTGAAGATCGATTGGTGACAATGTATGTACGTTCGTTTTGTTTCTCTCTCGATTCATGCGATTGTATCTGTTGGATGAAAATTTATCTATGTATGTGTATGAAAGTATGTATGTGTTGAGAAGACAATGAGAGGAGAAAAGAGGCAGATGGTTGAGAATCTCGTTGCTAGATGTTATACATGTATATAATATTATGCCAGGGTTGCCATTTAATATACTTCCAAGCCACTCCACGATTCTTCGCGCTCTAATGAATTGGAATATGTTACGCAATATTATTTGTTACGTATGCCATAGTTACACCCTTCGTTCTCATCATGAAAGCATTACAATAGGTGCAGAGAGCTGGAAATTTTGAGGATCCTGTTTTTTCATTTTCTTTCCTCTTTTTCTCTTTTTCGGTTTCGTTCTATTCTGCCTCAGAACCTCCAAGAACCATTTCCATTAGAATTATTATTAATTGTTAAAGCATTATCAATGTTGCATGAATATATGTATAAAGTTGAGTATTATACACTTCCAAACTAACAGGTATTGCATCATTTCAAGAGAATGTTGAGAAAAGAGTTGTTCAGTTATTCAAATACATACAAATTATTGCACACATATATTTTGCCTTATTAGATATTTACACCAATATTTATGAGAAGAGCTTGGTAACTTTATTGTAACTCTGTCCAATTGTTATTCAAACCAGGAAACTATCACAAACAATCGATTGTCATCGCATTGATCTATGGTAAATTTAGACCATGAGATAATTAAATATTTGACAAAGCAATTCGAATTACGATTCGTATTTTTTTTTATCAGATCACACTCACAGTTATCCCCAATTGAAAATATCCATACAAATGTATCTTTTACCTCTACACAATGAATAAACGTTAAACACAATCTTAGGTTACAGCGCATTTCCTATTCACGTTGAAAAGCTTCAGGTACGCGGATGAATAGAAAATTTTGTGCCAGTCTCATATTCAATCTGCATTAAAATCAAAAATTTTCAATTTTTTTTTTCTTACATATTCGAACTAACCTACCAAACATAACATAGCAATCAACGATATTAAACAAATGAAATAAAACGATTACCAAAAAAAGAAATTCAATCCGAATACTCAAACATATTAATAAACGTTCTATTAACTGTACGGGAAAATTTGGTCTCTCACCTAAACCGTTGCGTTATATATCTGGTAAGGTATATATTCTACTATACATACATATGTGCATTGTATTGAACAAGATCTCGACACGTTACGCAGCATTATATTTTGAGAGTTGAGAGATTATGGGCCTGTCAGAGGGCTAATAACTGGTCTAGGACCCTCAGGGGGGCTGAACCGCGGTGCATGCACAGAGACCAGCATACATATATATGTATTTATACATATGTGTGATATGAAGGGAAGGGCTCTCCTTCACAATGTCTGTATTAAATACTAATCGTAATAGCCGGCAATACACTGGCACTCGCTTTTATCGCTGTGTGTGACGTATATAATGGTACGATTTCAAGGCGCATAACGTTATATGCGCGGGATCTTCAAAGGGGCACCGCTCAAGATAGAGATGGAGAAAGAAACCCGCAACGCCGACAAACGTTTGTATATTTATGTATTATATGTATGTGAATGCAAAAAAAAATAAATTGAATCAAGAGCAAATTGAATAATATTTTTGCGGATGTAAACTAAAAGGGATTGGCGATTTGGATAAGAGCAGGTTTAAATGAAATATATCTTCACAGTCTTTAATCCTTTTTGAATCGCTTTGCAATTTTTCACTTATTATAATAGTGTACTTTATCAATTTTTATGTTCCTTCATCTGTTGTGAGACTGTGTTTTCGCGTTGCATTATTTCTTTCGCACGTTATATATAATATTTTCAGTTTGAATCAAATACGCGATCGCAATATCGATCGACTGAATTCAATTTATTTGATGCGACGATTTTTTTCCTGTGCCCAAAATTTTGTTTTGAATATTTTTTTTTGCCGGATATTCTTGAATGGATAGAAGTTTACAGAAGCACCATTGGAGGTAAGCGAAAATGGAGAGTAGACAAGGGGGATGATACATATTGTCTATAGAATCCTATATTCATTCAACCGATAGTATTTTATCCCCTCGTGGGAGTCGACATCCGAAATTTGGTTCACCCTCTGGGGGCCGGAAAGGATCCTGGGATGTGTTGTCCCTCGCGAGATTCAGTAATGAAACCGTTTCATCACCCCTAGAGCTCCGTTATGTATTTCTTGTATATACATGCATATGTGTGTGTGTGCATATTGATGTGTGGACGAAGCTGGCCAATGCCTCGTATCAAAAGCTTCGGACAGATCTTGTGTAATAAAATATTGCCTGAAATTATTCATATGGGCTTAGCTCAGCACTCTCCCTCTCATCCTCAATATGATAAAATATTCCAGGATGGTTATAGTATCGAAAAAAAAACCGATACCTCTCCATTTACGGTGGATTTTAATGTATTTATGAGTTGGATAAGATAAATGGTGGATATATTGTACAGAATTGGATATGATGAGGAACAAATTAAAATTAACTTCTCGTGTGATTGTAACAATTGAAGATGAAGACCACCTTCAACGATTTTAATGTACAAACAATGAAAACTTGACGACATCTTCTCAGACTTTATTTATATAATACATCAAAAAGACTACACAAAACATTTCCGGGGTAAAAGGTCAAAATGATGAAGTCGAAGAGCGCAAAGACATAATATAAAAATATAAAAGAAAAGAAAACAAAAAAAGATAAAGAGGTAACAAACAAAGGAATCAGTGGAGTAGGAAGTCATAGAGATGGAACAATGGTTGCCAATAATATAGAATAGAATCGAGAGAGCGCGAACAATCGAGTAAAAGAGTAGAAGAGAGATGGGGGGAAAAAAAATGAGAGAGACATTGACAGAGTTCCGCGTGGACACAAATATTGATGAAAATAAAACGAGTATAGAGATAAGCTTTGTGAATAGAAATTCGCCAAATGAAAAGGTATATAAAACAGGTCGTAGTATAGAAGAGATTAAGTGCAATAAGAGGGCAGAAAAGTGGAGGCTGAAAAAAAGAACTAAAACAAAATAAAAATAAATAAATAAAAGTTGGGGGTTGATATAAAAAAGGAAAATGGGAACATGAGCGATTGCAGCAACCGACGAGTCGTGTATTGCGCCCTCTCGTCGCCGGCACGTGCACGCTGTTAAAAGGTTCGCGTATATACACTGCAAAGTTTTGACGTGCGGCGGGTACCAAGAGGAATACATATATATATATATATATATATTTATATACCTATAAGAGAAGTAGAGAATTGAAAAGCGGAAACCGGCTGTCGAGATACGGATCTGACCAATCATAAAGCCGCATACATAATGGCCGGCGCTTCCGCGCGCTCAACACGCTGTGTTTTTAACCTCTTCAAAATCCACATGTATCGCACCCTCACATTTGCTTTCATATATGGATAATAAATTATATATATATATATATATATATATGTGTGTGCAATGTAATGTCTCTCACTCCATCTCATTCCATTTCTAGCAATAACCCAGGGGCGGAAATTATAGTCAGGTTCGTATATGTGTTTATTAATTGACTGACATTTCCGTCATATTATTGTATGATGAAATGGCTGAAGCGTATGGGGAGGATGCGGAGTGAACGCTGTGTACTCTATATACCGACGCTGTGTATGGGATCTTGTTTTATTGCGCGCCGACATGAGCAGTGCTACATTCGACATGAAGAGCGGTGTATAAAACACTCTCAATGATGGATAATAATTTATTTGTATATAGTATGGGAAAATTTATTGGTCGTATCAACTCTATTGTGTAAAAATGTGCGATGGATGCATCTAAGGGAGAGAAGAAGGGTTTTAACCACAGAACCTTCACTTTTCTTCCAGATTTTTTATCCCTGTAATGATTGAAAATGGAGAGAATAATTAAGACTTTGGTATATCGTTATATTCCCAAGTAAATTGGGGAAAAATCAAATTTTTTGCAAACATCTTTGTAATTTTGAGAAATAAGATATATCTAGATTGAATATCATTTTATCATCATTAATATGTACGAAATTATATTTGAAAAAGTAAAAAATTTATATTGAAGGTAATTATATTGGAAGTGGGAAGAAATTTTGATCGCTTCGTACATAGGGAAATTGTGAGGAAAAAGTGAGCTCATTAACAGTAGAGCAGAGAGGCCATTCAGAGATAGTATATTCAGGCTATATTATTTGTTTCTTCTCCACTGATCTTGCTGTAATTATATATGCGAAGATTCTAATTATAGCTTAGCGCCTCAACGGCTCGCGTATTTAATAGTGAAGGAGATTCACTTCATAAGAGAATATATATATACATATATATATATATATACATATACGAGGATGATTGGGATGACGTTGAAGAGGATGATAACACTATAGGAATAAGAGTGAGTTAATTGCCTCGAGAGTGAATACTCAGTGAAGAATAAAAATGGATGCCCGGGCAGATGAACAAAATTGAATGGAAAATGGGTCAGAAATTCGAGTAAAAAATAAAAAAAAAACTTGCGCGATTTATATAATGGTTTCATGCATTTCGTTCACTCCAATATTTCGCTAGTTAATTCCTGGCTTTTCAACTCTTCCTGTAATTTCTTCGTAATTTCGCGTGGGAAAACGAAGAAAAACGAAACAGCCAAATGGAATAGATAAGAAATTCTGTGACAATTATTTAAAGTAATAATTTTATATCCCGTAAATGAGACTTAAGCTTTATACTTTTTTGTAATTATTTATTCTTCTATTGTTTCATGAATAAATAGAGAAAGACGAATAACTTTAAATTATCAAGAGAGCTCGTTATTCAAATCACAATTTCAAGTCGTTCTCGGCGTATCAATAATTATTCTACAATCCAAGTGTCATTGAATGGCGAATTGATAAGCAATAGAATAAAGAAAAAAAAAAAAAAAATGGGGGAAAAAATTGTCAAGAAGACGGAAATGTGAAATGATGAAAGAATTTTTCTTCTCAAACATCAAGAAAGAGGATTTCCAATTTAGTTATTTATTTTCTTTCATGTGTCTATACGACGTCAACTCCCTTATTCTTTTAAGATAACTTTCGCGAATACTTCATTTATTTATTCACCTTTTTTTCAGCCATATTCCCTTTTCTTTTTAGAATTTCCATTTTCTACACTGCTCTTTCATGCACATAAAGTCCAACTACAATCAAATTTTGTACACGGAGCATTGAGGGAAAAAAAGAGAGAAAGAAAAAATGCAAAGGACTAAAAAAAAATAAATATATACATATATATGTACAGAGTGTGAATGTAAGCAATGGCGCCCTCGTAAAAGCCGGTAGACGATTGGTTCTCAACAGGGGGGAACACATTTTTCACCACCCTTCAGTTCCTGCCTTCGTTGTCATTTTAATTTCAGTCCCTCGAGGCTGGATTTTGAAATGAATGATGGGGCAGGACACGATGAGAAAACCCACAATAATATAGGTTCATATATCCCTTTGAGGTTCTAAATGAATTTAGATCTGATGCAAATTTATTTCTCACTCTTTCACAAGCTCGAAAAAAATGAAAAATATTTTGTTTGCATTTCTGTGAAGATAAAAAAAAATTCCTTCCAATCCTTGGAATCCGTCGAAGCGCATATTAAAATGAGAATATTATGAGATGAAAGCTCTGGAACGAATTGGAGCACAAGTATATACATACATAAATGAAACGAATGAAGAAATATCTTAACCTTAAAAATATTAACTAATTAAATTTCTGCTTCATTTTATCCAGAATTATTCCCCATCTTCCATTGAATAATATCCGAGTAAAAGATCTAGCTGTTCACTTTTCGGTTTCATTTATCCAGTCGTAAGTAATCTCACCAAGACATCTGACTTTTGAAAAATTGACGCTTCGCAAAAAAGGCAAGATAGAATACCAACTACTATACCTCTCGTATAAATATATCAACTTCTATACGCCCAGGAAATGGTGTAGTGAATAATTCTATGGGCCCGGGATAATATCACCTGACGACGTGAAAGAAAAAAAAAAAAAGAAACGAAACAAAAAGTCTGAAACTGAAGGGAAAATAGGGGCTTGGTAAGAGAAAAGAAAAAAAAGAGTCAACGAGTGGAAGATAAAAGATGAGAAAAAAAAAAATATGGTTGGTTCGACGTTATCGTGGCCGTGAGTGTATATATACTTTTAATAGGCAGTACATAGAAAAGGTTATATCACATAGCACATATATAGATGATGGCACACGCAGAGGAAGAGAGCAATCCTTGGCTGCGTGTGACAGCCATTTTAATTCTGACTCGTTCTACTTCGCTGTTGGGGGTGTATGTCCCGTTGATTTTCATTCCCCAGTGATGTCAGCATATCGGGTCTCATCCTCTCATTTTTTTTTCTCTCTTTCTTTCGCTCGCTATTCTCTATTCGTCGCTTTATGTTTTTCCCTTCATATCTCGTTGTCGCTGTCTTTCAGGTCTTATACTCTCTCACACCCCTGAGCTTTAACCGCCAACGTTGGGGTGAGTCGCCGCCTATCTCCACCGTCGCATCTAGAATCGAATAAAAGCCACATCCCCGCCCCAGCCTGATCTCATGCCTTGCGCTACTCCGTGTTTCATCCCCCTCTTGTGTTATCTATATATCTATGTACATATATATAACTGACAGCATTTAATTTCAGGATAAATCCGGGTGGTGCAGGCAACAGAAAGGCGCGGTGAAGAGAAGCGATAAGCTTCGCAGGGGGTGACGCCAGTCGAAGAGAAGCATCTTTGTCTCGACTTCTTTCGACTATATAGAAGAGCAGTTGTTGCTATCTCTCTCCTCTCCTGTTGCACACTCGTTTTATTCATTTCTTTCTCTTTGTCTTTCGTTACCTATAGCGTAATAAACGGCAGGGGGATTTTGTAGAATAACGAGGAAGATGAGAGGCTAACGATGTATATAATTCTCGATGCGAACGTATACAGATCTATGAATACTCTGTTGTTTATTCATCATAAAACAAACGAGGCGCGTAGATATATTGAATAATATTGAGATATCTGAATTTGAGAGTGAAAAATGGATGGGTAGCATAAAACTAACACGAACGTCTGTGAAAATTCACGTACGATAAATTGGAAAAGTATTATTGACCATTGGTGAAAATACACAATCGATCGTTGAATTCTCACTAGCACAAATGGAAATTCCAACGATGGTTTAATTTCTTTATCAAATAATTATACAGGGTATGTGTTCTATAGCACTGTTTGGGGGTTAAGCTCAAATTAATTCACTAACTCCGTGCTTTTATTTTTTTCCTTCGTAAACAGATAGAAAATTTCGTTCATTATACCAATTTATCTTTTATCATTCATTTTTTCTGCTCTTTCATTTTCATTTCATCATATAATAAAACTAAAAATGAACTACATTTTTCTCTCGTCCTCCCTTGCAATGCGGCACACTCAACCTCCCAGATAAACTACTCGATCGTCGATCCTTTATTTATCCAGAATCTCGTTCACAACAGGCTACAAAAGTGAAGGGGGTTGCAAAGTTGAACTATAAAACTTATTTCCTTTGTCCTCTCATACACGTATATGTATATATAAAACGAGTATATATGTTTATGTACAGTATATTGTAGAGAAATGAACCCGCCGTCAAAAATATATACGCATATAAAGGCATATCTTTAGTGAGGCGAGTAGATGGCAGAACATCTTGCTCCTCTCATTACTCAGTTGCACGGCTGTTATTCAAGCTCTCTGTTGCTCTCAGTACACTGTGTACATTCCGCATTCACTTGAGTGAGGGGCGCGTCTAATAATGTCGCCAGCCAGGCGTTCCCCAACGTTTCTCATTCCCGCATATATACATGTAGATACCTCATTTTCCCTTATATCTCAATCCCTCTATACACTCTCTGCACAGCTCTCTCAGTCTCCTCATCACTACCCTTAAACAGCTCGCCTCTTCGCCGCGTATCCGCACCACCTCTACCACTATATCTGTGCATCCCCACGGGGACCAACTTTGTAATATATATATACATAGATACATATATTCATCGCCGACAAAATGAGCCTCGCTTTCGCTTCGCAGTTCTCCTTCCGCCCTTGACAGCCTCAGGCACCCTCTCGTCGTCGACATCATCCTCACCCAATGTGATGTGTTCTCTCGGATCGTTTCATTTCACTCTCTCAACATCTCTCCCCTTTCTCTTCGTCTCAGGTTTCTATGTCGCCAACTGACAACAACCACTGCACGACATTGATGTATATACATTATATATATGTATATATATATATACATATTGTCTATAACTATAGATATAATGTCAAAAGCCTGATACTATTCTCACGACCCTCGAGAAAGCTTCCGAGCTGATGAGAATATACAAGACTTGATGTACATTTACGGTGAATATTATAGCTGTATATGCATTTGCACAGAATTTGACGTGTATTTATTTTTTTTTGTCTTGCTTATTTACCTTTTTTTTCTTGTTTGTGAATGAATCTTATGAGATGGAATTGAAGGCGGTAAAATGATGGAGAAAGGGTATGAATACTGTTTTGCATACTGATGAGATGGTTGTCTATTGGTCTGTGAAAAGAAAATGAACTTAACAGCGCAGTAGCAGATTTTAGTGAGAATGAAGAACAAAATTGGAAACGACTATTCCAACACAATGACATGTTTTTAAAGTGAATTACATCGACCAACACCGTACAACGAAAATAATAAAGTGGAAAAAAAAAAATAAACGTGAAAAATAGAAATGTTTTCAATGAAATTGAGTCACCCGTTATATTATTTGGCTTCATGGTGCGGGGAATATGCTATGCCAATATGACGTGGAGGGCTTGTTCACAGCGAGGGTGGTGGGTATCCATGGTAACAGTGGCACCCGCGAGTGTCGACTCCAACGCCACCCGAATCCCTCATCTCTCTCTCTCGTCGATTTGGCCTCTCCCTCTCTCTACTATCGCATCGTCCTAGCCCACCTCACCGCCTCTTTTGCCATCGTACTCCACTTCACCCCGCACCCCATGGTCGTTCCTTCCACGTTGCGGATCTCCCCTGAGTTTCTCTTCCAACCCCGCAACAGCATCCCCGACACACCGAATGAGGGGACGTAAAGGGTATACCTATGGACGAGAGACCGAGGGAGGTCGATATACCACCCCCTTCAAAGCCATCCTGTTACAGATATATAGCGTGGTCGAGTGTGCCTACGCCTTCGCGATCAATATGGTGGACATAGACACTGAAAACGAGAGCCCTTTTCACCAAAGCCACTGCTTTCAGTTGGACTTTGGTCATTCTATTATGAAAAAGAAGGAATTTCTTTCCTATTCGTTAATTATTATTCCCATTTTGTCTCTTTAACATTTTATTTTCCTTGGTGAGTTAATAGAGATTGCAGAAACATTTCAGCACTGAGTAAATATGTTCCATGCGTAGGAAAATGCTATTTCACATACCTCAGACACAACGCGTTGTTTTTATTTACTAAATTACCTCCAGTACTTCATGAAGAAATTTTTCATTTTCATTAAAAAGAGAATTTGCATTTCATAAAAAGGTTTTCGAGTGTAAAACTAGAATATCTCGATAAATTTTTCAATATTGTTCTGAATGCGTTGGAATTTATTGGAGGTTACTACTCAATTCATCTGTATACGAAAAAATAAAATAAAAAATCATGGAATAAATCACTCCTGTTATAAATTTCGAGGTAAATTGTAAGGATAACACCGTTAATACGCAGAGCAATGCGAGTCGACCCCAGGTGTACAAACAGACCGCTGGCGATGTATCGTTAAAAAAAAAAAATACTTTCGTTACACGCGAGCTAAATTTTTGCGCCCGAAGCAATATCACGTCAGCTTCAACTATTTCCCTCTCGCTGTGTACTTTATAGCCCACCCCTACTGCATATCCTCGCACAATTTTTTTTCACGTTGGTATGCATATGCACAGAATTTTATTCACTCTGTATACTGATAAAATTATTCCCTACACATGATACACATCAATGTAAACGTAAAACGATTCTATTTCAAAAATAATAAAGCACAATCAAATATTGTTTCTTTTGAACACACAATGATCACACTTTCTTGTCACAACATTGTTCGTAGCATTTATATTACTCTCGTAGACATGAAAAACTTCAATGCAAACATGTCAAATCAAAGCGAAAGAATGATAAAAAAAATAAGAAATTTAAATCGCAAGAGAAAATTATGAATGGGTACTTATATCTATGCGTATTTCAACGCGTCCCTTTGAGGTAAGTAGTAAAGATAAAGTCAAAGGTGACTAAAACAACGCGGCTACCTCAAGACTCGGGATAAATGTATACCTCTATGTATATAGTATAAACATGAACATATATAAAAGTGCAGGCGCTAGGGTCGACCGCCAGTCTTTTGAAATTAGGAATTGTTCGTAAGCGGCGAGTGAGCAAAGCAATAAGAGCGCGTCTCGACGGCTTCTCCGATTACAAGCGTCTAGCCGCTTTCACAGCGGCACTTTCGTGTATCACAGTGTGTTCACGACTTCAAGCGCCATGCTGAATTAGATATGATTATTATCATGAAACTTACATCATTCATACTTGCTCGTATTACTTAAAAAAATATT
Source organism: Meteorus colon (assembly GCA_030523085.1). Lineage (NCBI taxonomy): Eukaryota > Metazoa > Arthropoda > Insecta > Hymenoptera > Braconidae > Meteorus > Meteorus colon. Next base: position 46,576 of record JAPYZH010000278.1, read on the forward strand.
CAAATAGATGATTTCTTTTCCTTCTCGTATCATCATAATAAATACGGGAAAATTCTTCAAGAAGTATTGAAGGATTTGGAATATTTATAGTATAAAGAAAACTTCAAATCATTCATTATATTTTTCTCTAATATTTCAAAATGAGTTGGAAATATTCTCAGAAATGAACAATACTGTGAGATGAGTTTTATCGAATCATATATCAGCATCCAATCATAATGCATAAAGATAATTGAAATAAAAAATGCGTTTTTTTATCTGGGATGCGAAAAGCACCTCACGTAAATTAACGAGCGAGCGCACACGCGTAAATAGTGACTGGTATTAATACCCACGGGATAGATACTCGGTTCCCACATGTTTATATATATATATATATGCATGTACATCCATCAGAAGAGAGGACCACTGGGATTTTGATTGGTCAGCTGATATTCAATTTGGAAAGCCTGGTGTACATACTACAGTTTCGGTGTGCATTCGTTGGTTTTCCGTTGTCACATGAATTCATGTATATATTTTAGTTTTAATTCTCTTTGTATATTATATATCGCACATGTATGTATTCAAAAATGTTTTGTATTCGCGCAATTATCATCCGAATGTAAATTTACGTCCATGATTATATATAAAATGGTTATGAGTAAATGTCAAATGGAAACAAAAACTCGAAACGAAATCATGAACCTTTATATTTCCATTGGGCACATGAATGCAGTTGACAATTCAGAGGCGTTCATGAATCAACAAACAAATCAGTGAAACGGCCAATTTTTGTCCTTTTTTTTCTCCATTTTATATATCACATTCACGAGGATGTGCACCTACACTATCATACGAATACGAATCAAACGTGAATATCGAGGGATATATATATTTATATATATATTTTGTCAGCAAGTATATATAACTCACTTCATTTTGTTTTTTTATTTTCACTATCCTCTGGCGCTGAGTTCTCTTTCACATTTTTCTCCGCATTTCTCTCCATTCGCAAAGTGCAAGCTCCAATTAATAATTCCTTTGATAGATATAAGTCCAGAGGCGACAGACATACATATATACGTGTGTATGTGTGCGTCGTTGTCAGATGGACTTCGCGTACCAAGGGAAAAAACTCGGCAGTCGTCAGACACTGATGTAGAAAAAAACTCTCCACAGAATTCAATTCTCATATAGACAATATTTTTTCTAACTAGGACAAAAACTTTTTTACTCTATCAAGCAAAAAACAGCGCACCAAAACATGAAATATATATTCCTTGTATATTCTTTGATATTATCAGAGTTGAAAAAAAAAAATTAAAAATACTAAATGAAATACACACAATAGTTGATGAAAAATTCTTAACAAAGATACCCTGGGGTCGAGCAATTTGAGATAAGATCCTCACTCAGTACTTGGTCATCATCTAGTCCAGTTTTCTTTCCACTCGAGGGAAAAGAAAAAAGAAAATTGTGAGTAAAAAAAAGTAAGAGAAAGGAAAGAGAAGAATCTCCATCTCAGTATTTCACGAAACCCGGAAATGCTATATGTGCTTGACAACGAGGTCCTCGAGGGTACGCGAGAGCTTCATGGTCGTATGCTTCTTCGAGATTGTACAATAACGAGGAACATGGTAAGTGTGGAGAGAAAAATAGTGGAGGATAAGAAAGAGGTGGACACGAAGATAAAGATGAAGATGAAGAAGACACATGAAGGTATATTGACATATAATACATAAAATTATGGGTGCATGAAGAAAATAATAGAAGATACGCTGCACAAGAATGATATATAGTTCAAGTTGAGTACATATAGTTGGCGTTGTCTAGTTTTCCCAAGTGCTTCGCCCTAACAAGTTATTTTTAACGAGCTCTGTTATTTTTCTGTTTTTTTATTTCTTGTTGTTAAACATAATTGTACAACTAACGAATGAAGGGCAGAGAATAAAAGAGAGAAGAGCGTTGAGAGAAAAAGTTTGATGACCATTGCAATCATAGAACACACACGTAAAACGAGAGAGGAACGCAATGAGGACTCTCCAAACTATAAAAATATGCAACGCAAATATATAAAATAAAACAGTAACAGTAACTATACATGTTTATATAAATGTTTATACAAATGAAAATGAATGAATAAAATATTTAACTTGCATTGAAATGTGTAATAAATGGAAAAGCAACCAAAATTTTGACATTGATTGTACATCACTTATGGTGGCTTGACAAGTACGGGCGACATGATGGGGGAGACCCCCCGTGTGCGGTTGTGACTCCCGCGGGGTAGTAAATATGGCGACTATAATGGCGTCCTAAACCCTTGAGTGTGCCTCAACATTGACGACCATAACGATCGTTTATGTATAGTATATACACAACACACACACACAATTGTTATATGCGTTTATATACCTATGTATCCACTCATGTAGTCAATATTTTTATCGCTACATCTTGTACTGAATATTGTTACTGAATATACAACATCAACGAAAGAATTTTTGCAATCACATCAACGATATTGGTTGCCATACACTGTGGTAGCGAAATTACTCTATTCAATAAACTTTTCTTCGTTTTCTGTGGGAATCTCGAAGTTATATACCGGTAGCCAAACTTCCGCATTATTAACCAAGAATTTGAATATAATCTTTAATATTTGCAAGAGTATTTTTGTAAATTCAATATTTTGTTCAGGTTATTAAGTCGTTCCTATAGTTCAGCTCTAGTATCTGAACAATGTGGTTGTTCAGAAAACTCTTCTTCGTAATACAAAAAAAAAAGGTAAATATAATCAACCGCATTATTGTTTCAATCATCCAATTCGATAGTCAAGTTGACATGAACTAAAACCTTTTCAACACACAATAATAATAAAACTTCTGGGAAAATCACTGTCTGGATGTTTAATCTAAAATCGATACGAATATTACACCAAATGAATTATTTGTTTGCATGAATTTAAAATGGTCATGACAATGAAACAAAAATGATGATATACTCTTTACAATCTTGTTCACAAGCTAAAAAGATCTTCAAACGACTTAATACGAGAGCTAGATATGAAACGTGTACATGACGATGTTACAGCGCTATATATGTTTCCGCCAGCAGCATTGTACCTCCTACTATACCTCCCTTGCTCCACATTCTCATCTTCATCCCCATCATCATCATCATCATCATCACCATCATCATCCGTTTTCTCATTCCCTTTTCCTCATGACGATATGCCAACGGCGCACTTACACACATCTAAAAACGAAAAGCCTGTGCGCACGGGCGCGCGCGAGCACAAAGAACAAAAGCGAGAGAACGAGAACGTCGGGGTCGCGCTCCTCTCTTCGTTCATAATGGCACAAAAGTACATCTCTCGTGTGCTCGAGTAGATCCCACGATCTATTCGACAAACAGACAGACAGACGGTGGTGGCAGTAGCGGTGGAGCAAAATGAGTGAGTGCGAGCAAACAGACATGAGCCGAGATGAGGTGAGACAGGAGACCATAGGTCGATCCCAACAGACAGACAATACCGCTCATCGCTCGATGGACAAAGCAGCTATTGCGTAAACACTCGTAGAGTATAGTTGTAATACGGGGTGAGTAGGTTGCGAGAAAAATAAAATGGGCGAGAGGAAGAGAAAGAGAATGAGAGAAGGCGAACAAAAATAGAGTAAAAAGTGAGACAGGATAAAAGAAAACGAAGAACTCAACACAATACAATGAGAGAGATGATGAAAGAGAAAAAGAAAAAGGAAAACAGATATAACACTGCCGCTGGCCAATTGTAGATTAGCCGGATAACCCAACGAGACCGCTTCTGTTTCCGATTCAACCACGAGGTCTCTTTTTTTTTTTCCGTCTTCTCTGTACTATTGTCGCGGGCAAAACATATTCTCGGATTGAATTTCCTTTCGTACCCTCTAACGATTGTTGATAATAATCTGTATCAATGTGCGGAAAGATATGTCATTTTCAAAAACATTTGTTGGGAAAAAAATAATAGAAAAATAAGTGGGAAAAAAGAAGACCGAAAAATATATAAATATATATATATATATATATATGCATGTGATGGAATGATAGTTTGAGAGAAAATCACGAGAAATTGTGGATGAAATGGGTGGATTATAATACATAGTGTATCTATGTCCATTCCTGGGGGAGTTGTAGTTGAAGATAGTCCGAAGTGGGGTTTCAGAAAATCAGAGTATTAACTTGCACATGTACAGCTTCCATATACTCCCTTGTGGCGGTTTTGTTTCAGATGAATCCCTGGTAGTTTATTGCAAAGTCTGATTAATTAATGATGAAGCATCCATTGGAATGAACTCAATTACTTTTAGAGTTCATCATTTTTTGAACCGAATTATTATTTATAAACTTAATTATTGAATAATAATTTATCAACGAATTTGAACATTGTCCGCGAGAACATCTCAAAAAAAACCTTCATTATGGTGTGCTTCTCAGTGTTCACAATCCGTCAGTTCGATCATTTTTCAAGGTATTGTTCTACCAGGACAGAAGAACTAATGCGGATTCAGGCGCCACAAATAATAATTGGATAGAAAGTTGAGGTTTGACCAGAACAATAGGACAATAAATTGTCATCCACGACGTACCAGAGAATTATTACGTCTGCAAAATGAACTTCCCATTCCCATTAGTGCATGAATTCAAGGGCAATTTATTCAACTGATTAAATTTTGTGCTGAAAATAATATTCACTGTACTTCAATGGATGTTTTTATCTTTTATAGCAAAGTCTTCGAATATTGCACATCAACATCATCTCAAGATTCTCAAATATAATAAAACAAGAATGTTTCATACTCCATCAATAACCTGAAAGAATGTAGCTATTTTACAATAATAAAAAAACAATCCTTGAATAAAAACTAGATGTAGCTAATGAAAACTTCGAAAGCATACTGCATAAGTATTCCAAATCCGAATACAACGTGTTCCGTAGAGTCGTTGCCGCGGGTAAATTGCCCAATATCGTGACGAAGCGAAGACACACGACACAAGAGCTCGCGCGCAAGAAGGGTGAAAGAGCGCGAAAGGGCGGGTGAAAACGCGAGAACCGAAGAGAAGGAGAGAGAAACGGGGCATAGGTGCGATTCCATAGAGGTTACAGTGGGCGTGGCAAACTTGGCGCTTTCGGCCAATCGTAATTCACGAATATTCACTGCTAGAAGGACAATGTACCACGTTTGGTGGTCTCTGCTCTCACTCATACGTGTGTCTCTGCACTACGCTAGAAGCAATACGTGTGTTCGCGCGCACATGAAGTATACAGAAGAATGAAATGGGAAATAGAAGAAGAGAATAGAACAGTACTCCGGAGACGTAGCTATGGATACTATTCCTGATGGTCACCCATATGTACATGGAGAATGGATGACAAAGAGTCGAAGTAGAGTCAAATGGCTTGGGACAAGTTTCGTGATTCGCGAGAGCTGGCTTCTCATACAGTATAAATGTCTATTTTATAACTATATATATATATATATATATATATATGTATATGTATACATGTATGCATGTATATTTCAGGTAAATGGTGCATGCAAGAGTTTGCTAAGCTTGAAATTGCTCCAGAAATGAATCACTGTTTTTTCACTCTTTCTTTCTTCCTTTACATTTAGTTTTTCAACCGTCTTGACATTTGTCGTTTATATTTTAATTTTTTTTTTTCTTCCCCCATGTTCATTATTAGATTTATATGCTTATGTATATGTGTAAGTATGTTTCTATGCTCGTACTATGATGGAAATATACGAATTAATTGGAAATATATTATAATTACATTTCTGTTCAGCGATGTGCAAAAAGTGCTTCAACCTTTGATGTTGAGTTTATCATTGGAAAGTGCAATGGTTGTTATGATCAATATGAATGTATAATTTCGCAATATTATTCCATCATAATATTCATAATACGATGGGAAAATTAAATCGCTGAGAGGAGTGTAACTAAAATTCATATTAATATATTTGCTATCTATCAGTATGTAATACTGACATAACTGCCGATTAATTTGTGTATTTTCATTTTGTTGAATTTCATTCCACTCAACCATAAACAAATAAACAAATATTCATTTGTTCGCAATTTTATTTTATTTTAGTGGAGGGCAAAAATATGGTAAAAGTAATTCATACCGTTCATAGTTTCTACGGCAACATGCAGTCACATTATAAAATAGTTACCAAAGCCTGAATTTAATTCAAAACTGTAGCATAATAACATATTAATTTAATTTAATGTTTGTTCATGTCACAAAAATAGTTTTGCAAAAAATAATTAAAAATACGTGAGAGTATACAAAACAAATGTGGTAGAACAATTTATTACAATCTATTCATTTTTCTCATGAATTCGAAACAGTCCCCTGCATAAAAATAGTCAAATATGTGTTCAATGCATCAATTTCCCTAAACCCATATGATTTTGTAAATAAAAATTAAATAACAGAGAAAACAAAATTCATTTATTTCTTTTTATTGAGAGGCAATTGTATGTAAATGATTGATTGTTCAACATGAATAGATATTCATACACTGAAATGCGGCTCTATTCAAAGCTGAATATATATATGTATATATATACTTAAATGTGTGCATACACCTCTACATTTACTAGATAGATTCGTATTACCAGCAGGAACCATGCTACGCGGTGGTCTCATTAAAAGTAAAACTATACCGACACGACTATGTAATGAGTAGGTATCGGTTAATTAGAACGTGCTCACAGCACGTCTGTCTGTATATGCGTCGTCTTCCTCTCATTCTACTTTTTGTCCTTCTCGTGCACACATGCACGTGCATACGACTATCGCATCACGTTTTCTATGCACAGACACGTATTAGCATCCCATATGTACTCATAAATAGACGTTACTATATAGATGGTGAAAATCGGCATTGCATGGGCACACGTGATCTTCGGTTGGATCAATTATAATTACTATAAATCAGGGAGTTATGTTTCCATTATTGCAACTATCAAGATATTTGTGCGCCATTGTATCATCAAACATGCAGATTATTATGTCATTTCAGTGAGAAGCTGAGGAGAATTAATCACCATAGGTTTTTCATGCATTACTGTCATGTTGTGATTTTTCCCTACGCATCTATCGAATAGAATTCTCAAACTCATTAAATGAGTCTCTCAATTATTGCTATATTGTCTTTGTGCACCGATAAAGTTTCGTTTTAACATTTGTCTGTAAATTTTTGTTGTTAATTTCATCCGCATTTAGCCTTTGTAGCTCTAAATAGAAATTTGGTGCACCTTGAAGGTCGATAGTTAATCTCAGAGTCTCTGCATGTTATTAATTATAATGAGTATCTGGAAAACAGTGTAGAATTTTCGATTGTGAAATGTTTATAGAAGAACTATGAAAGAACTTCGCTATAATGAAAGACTTTAGAATGGAGCACGTCACTTCCAATACTAACTTGATATAAAAGTTGAGCAAGTATTGTTTCCTATTGTGAAGTAAATTTTGTCCAATTATTCAACAGGAATATTTTACATCTGCTTTACATCAAACGGTATGGTAAGCTCGAAGTGGAATGTTGTGATAGAAACGCAACGTTTCCAACTCTCATTTGAGTGCAACTGTGAAACTGCACACGAACAAACGTAACCCAAGAGTGAATTATTATTTCGAACTTACGCAATCAACAATTTGATAACAAAGAAAAAATATATTTCCTTGGAGCTCTTGATAGAATATTCTAACTGCACTAGGGAAAAAAATCCCATCATTCTTCAGATCGACAGATCCCTTAAAATCACCTGTTTTTGTTTGTGGCAAATCCTACCAAATATTAACTCCATAGTTATATTCATTGAAATGAAATAATAGAGAAATTCACCTCTGTATATACATAACTGTACCAAGAGTTGAACAAGTGAATAGTATAGAAGCATGAAAGTAATCAACGGAATAGTAGTATATTAAAAAAATAGAGGGCATTACAAAGAGCATCCTCCGAGAGGATGAAAGAGAAAAAAGAAAGAATAAACGGTAGCGCAAAAAAAGAGGGAAAATTACGGATAAGAAATGGAGGAGCGAAAAAAAGAAGAGCTACAACTCCTACGTGAAAAATCGAGGAATGAGGCTAGAAAAAAATAAAAGAAAAAACGCGGAAACGAGAAGAGCGAGAAGAGATAAAAAAAAGTTTTCACCAGCGTTCGTGCGCGGACTTATCGCTTTTTCTTTTCTCTTTCGTCGTCTATCTTTGTGTCTCTCTCCGAAATAAGGAGTTTCTAGGCAACATCGTTGGCAATAATGGAAAGCGGGAAACGGAAACGCTCTTTCCGTCGTTTCCACTCCCTCGCGGGCTGCCTCTTTCCTTCCATACTTTTATATATGTTTCGACTTCTCCTCTGTTCGCTGTTCTCATTCCGGTGACATTACTCTTGTTCTCTTGCTTCCATTATATATATATATATATTCCGCTATACAGTGGAGAGAAATTCTCAAGAGTCGCATCTCACAGGCGCGACTTACAAAGAAAACTAAACGGGGGAAGGACGGAGAGAACGCGCGCACGCCAGGAGATATATCCGAAAAGGAGCACCTAATAAAAGCAATTGGTATTGACTTTTGGCATCCCTTTGTCAGTGTAATCTGTCCGTCTCTGTTCCTTCTTCTATGTTTTTTTCTTTCTATATCTCCGTCGCTTTACTATATAAAAGCGTAAATATGGTTTTCTTATCAAGAAGAAAACGAAAAGCAGAGTGAAATCGATGAAAAATTTATGAACGGAAGGAAATAGAGATGGCAAAAAATAAAATATTAAGGATTTGCAGGTGTATTTCAGTGCTGTACTATATAACAACATCAAAAATAAGTTATACTTCAATATTCAGCAATACCAAATATGTGCATATTAAAAAAGATACTCTGGATTTTATATAAAAAAAACTGATGAATTTTGACACACAATTGGAATCCTGATGAAAAAAAAAAGATGAGTAACATTCTCTGCTGTATTTTCTGATGCTTGCAGATCAATACCTCGAACAACAAAAAAAAATTTCGAAAAAATGATATCACAAGTACTTTTTCAATATTTTTAGACACCCTATATGTGGTTTAGTTCTCGGCTGAGTTCAACCCGTGACAACAAGTCTGCTCGTTCTTGCAAAGGATGGCGCCACCAATCTCATAGAAGTTGTGTTCAATTTCAACCCTGTACACATGGATCAGTGGATATAGAGTAACGCACTAATTCCTCACCTACGAATTGTGACTTCGTTCATCGACCATAGTGAAACAATTCAATCTCAATTCGTAAATTTCTATCACAACAAGTAATCATTATCCTATTAAAATTGACAGGATCAAATTTTAAGAAAGAAGAGAGTTGAAATGCTATTCGAAATTAAATTTCGTTAGACCACAGACAAACACAAAAACTTGAAGTAGCTTATTCGTGTTCTTCGTGAACTTGTTCATAGCACAATAAATTTTTTAGGATACCTTGCTATCACAAACTTCGAACAACAATAAAACAACAAGAGTGATCAATTTCGATGATACACACAAACTGATTCTGTATAAACAATAAAAACTCAACGAAAAAACAATTCAAATAATAAAAAAGAAATAATCAATGCAATTAAAGTAACTCGAACGGAAATTAAATGTGATAAAAATCATTGTGAATGCATGATGAATGAAATTCTCACGATTGAATTATGAGAGCATCTCTAACTATTTTTTCTTTTCAAATCTTAGAATTGAATCATTCATAAAAATGAAAAGTAAACAATGCATCAATCGCCCCGTATAAACACATACACACGTGCACTTTTGATTAATTAATAAAAACTAACTAATAAAACAAGAGAAAAAAAATCTCAAATTATATCTGATTGATGGTAATGAGAGCCCGCAGCAAATATATGTGGTAGGGAAGTTTCACGAGTCGAATGAAGCACATGCAATGGGTAAGTCCATATGTATATGTACACTAAAGTGAATGAGCGTGAGGGAAAGAGTGTGAGAGGGGAAGCACGAGCTGAACGATAGATAAGGAAGCAAAAGCACATATGTATATATGAGAGCATAAGCGGGTCGCGGGCGCGCGCTTCCGAGCAATCGGCGCGTTCACAGTGGCAATTAAGAAAATTAAGAGTCATTAATTAGTATTCACTTCCTTCAGTGCTGCTAGCAAGCGGTAAATACTCTATACTTGAGGACCGACGATCTGACAGGCGATGCCGGCGGAATTCTTATGGCTGTGGGCACATTATCCGGCCCGGTGGTCTTATTCCTCCTGTCTCATTCCAACTTGGTACTACTTATTTCTTATACTTTTCTGTTTTGCGTTATATTATTGTCCACGTCTCACACTCATTCTGTCTTATTTCCTCTCATTCATATCATCTGGTTTAGATAGTACTTGGACTGACAAGATGAAATCGCACTATATTCCGAGACTTCCGCCGCTGGTTCTGTCTAATTTTTTTTCTTTACCTCTTCCTTTTATTATCCACACAACTGCACCTCACAGAATCGTAAAATGATTTTCTCACCTCTTCCAGAAAAGGCGTTCTTTGAGACTCCATAAAATTCCAACGAACAGCGTGAGGTAAATATAATATATATATTCAATTGCGTTAATTTATATTAAACAGAAAAACTTCTATTGAATTGAAAAGAAGAAAAAAATGGATGAAGAGATAATGTACGGGGAAATAAAACTAAATTGGAAAATTGTAACAGACTTATATAATATAAAAGTTATGAACTTGTTTCGATTTTTTATCTCTTTCGAGTATGTGAATATATGGGGTATAGATACTTTTTATAGAAAATATGAGTGCATAAATAATAAATTAAAAAATAGGAAATGTATGAATAAAGTTGAAGTGAAATAAAACAATATACACGCAAAGTGTATCGTGACACGAAATATTTCCATAGGTACATACAATGTATGAGACTGCTATAGCTCAACCACAATATCAAAAAAAATTGTGTTACACGGATATATGGCCATAAAATATTAATGATCAGATGACAATTCATCTATAAATTATAAATTTCTCTCCATACTACATTTGATTCATGTGATTCATTATCCCCCCGTAGAATTTATAAAATCACCTCCTCTCGTTATCCGAGACAATATATTATACTTTTAAATATTTTTGTAAATAAATTATTTCGAATAAATATCCTTTGCCAATATTTTTTTTTGTATTTAACTATACATGCATATAGCATATATGTAGAGAACGGAAAAAAAATTTTGCAGAAAGGAGGAGTAAAAAAAAAACAACATGAGATGGCAAAGGGGGTGAAAGAAGTCGGCAGCCGCTTTGATCTCGTACACACACACACGCATACACACGCAAATGTATTATGCATACGTTTTACGGCAAAGTTTGTCGTGAAAGCGCATACGCAAAAGGGGGTAGGTAAAGAGAGGCAACCGATCTTGTACACGTACACACATATATATATAAATATATACGAATATGTACGTGCAATTCGGAAGGAGTATAATAATTCTGTTCACTCCCTTTGATTGGAACAAGTGACTTCGTTCGGCTTGAAAATATAAAAAAAGAGATTCACCACAGGGCAATTAAAATCGAAATGAAAAATTAAAATATAAACGTTATAATTAATCTCAACTAAAGCATGATAAATATACAATATATGAATGAATAATCACTGAATAATTTCTAAAATCATTGTATGGATAAAGTGAATGCATAAAACAACTCAAGAAGTTTATATATATGCACTTAACTCGTGCTATCCGTGGCTTCCGAACAATTCCGCGGGCTCGTTTGCCTGTACACGCTCGAGCTATATAGTTTTTGTAACTTGATAAAAGTGCGCGCACATGTGAATTGAAACTATGCAATGAAGAATTTCGATAATGGACGCGATTGCTCGTCTATAATGTATACAAGAGTGGTGCAGTCCATTATTTGAAATTAAACAGCAGAAAAGCCACATTGTAAAATATCTCTCGTATTTTATCAAACACAAATTTTTGCTCCATATTTTTTTGTGTTCAATTCTCTGCAAAATCGAATAAATTAATTTCTTCATATCATAAATATGATTCTGATGAATTCACAGTGAGAAAAAGCGAATGGCAATGAAGACTAGATCCTCGAAGTAACCGTGCATCTAAGTTCCAAGCAATCGGGTCAGAGAAAAAAAAAAGTATATACTCCAAAAGCAGAATTTTTTTTTACATATCTATATAGAGTAGTTATATATGTATACTGTAGCGTGAAAGGAATAAATGGCGCTTGGGAACCATCACGAGACAGATACCCGAAAAGATAATTCTCGGGATGGTACATGTATACATATATATATACATATATATAACGACAGTATAGTATTAATGGTGGTGGTGAGAAGGGAGTATAGTTGCTCTCACTGGGTCGGCTCTGACGGTGCGGCCTGTCGCCGCGGCTGGGCAACGATTCGTGTTGTCGGCGTTCGGTATACACGTACCACGAACGCGAACCTAGTTAACACGAGCCCGATACGAATCTACACGCTTGCCGCGGTGGCCCGATAAATACTTATGAGCCACCTTTCGTAATGATCCGCGTGTGTGCGCGCGACAACAAACTCGACTTGTTGACTTTTATTCGTCATTTCCTTTCATTCCATAACTAATATAGATATACAAATATTCTAATAATTCAAAATGTAACGAAATTCTGATTAAAACGAAGAAAAAAATAAAACAACTATGATAGCCACCGTTTTTGCTTGAAAAATATTTGTAACTTCGTTTGCTATCAATTTCTCATGTTGCTTCAGAATATCACTGAAGATAAATAATCTTGAAAACAATGGATATAGTTAGGTTACTAATACTCTACAGTACATTGAATTGTGAGGTAATGTCAAGACAGTCATGTTGTTAAACTGACGTAGCCATGTTACACAAAGTTTCTCCAACTAGCCAAACATGAAACCGTGACAGATTTGCGAATTGCATACAGCTACCTCCTCTCAACACCACTTGGTACGCACCTTCACATTACAGATAATCATAGAAGTCAAACCACATTACTATGGGACTAATAGATACTTTTTTAAAGTACAATGCTATTGTTCCAACTAAAGATAATTATTCTCATGAACGCCTGAATTTATAAAACAGTCTGAGAATTGACCGGTATTTTCAAGAGACACACAAGTTCCAAGATTGCTTGGTGATCAACAACAAGAGTGGAAAGGAGACAGAGAATGGGGCAGTGGATCGTGTGGAAGCTTCAGACCAAGTCGAAGAAGAAGAAGAAGAAGAGGAAGAAAAAGAACAACAAGAAGATTCTCAGCAGAAGCAACTCGGGTGCCAGCGACGAATTATGTAAGTAACAGAGAGTCCAAGAAATCCGCGACGAAGCTACGACGACGACGGCGCCCGAGAGCGCCCCCTTGGAGTTGCGCGGCGCCTTTTCGAATATCCAACTACTCTTTCTCTCTCTCTTTGTCTTTCTATTTCTCTTCTGCCTTGACGTTCTCAGAAGGGGGAGATGCTTGGCGAGACGCGACGACCACGCTGGACCCTGCGCGAGTCGGCACTCGGATGTATGTTGAGCGAGAAGAGCAAAATGCACACATATATATAAGTCTATAGTACACAAGCCATGTGGGAGAACGTAGAATGATATGGAAGGTAAGGCGAGAGAGCGAAAAACAGTGAGAAGGGAAGTAGTGAGGAAGAGCGAGTGGGCTCCCGTGTATATATAAAAGGAAAACCGCGAACCTGGTTGAAGGAAAGAGTGAGAGAGGCTGCGGAGAGAAACGCTAAAGACCACCCGAGAGAGCGAGTTCAGGACGAGGATGCGAACCGCCGGCGCCCAGCGAAGGCCTTTGGGGGGTCCCTTATCTTCCCTGAGTCCATCCGGGATCTGCCTACGGCCGTTGATCTTCTTTCTTGTTCTCTCCGTCTTTTATGTATACTTTCTTCTTTATCATTCGCCTCCTCCACCATTGAATTCATTATCGATCGATTCTTTTACGCAACCAAGAGCTTCATATATATATATGTATGGATATAGATCCATGTCACGATTTACAAACACACGAAACGCATATCACGTTTTCAAAGTGGCAAATAGTCAGTTTCAACATGTAGATCATCGTGAGAAGGATATAAATAACACGCGAGTCTGAAAATATGAAAAAAATTCTGTTGTTTCATAGAAGGAACAACATAATCGATATTTTCATCTCGCTGAGTTACGAATACAATTGCTTTATCAGTCCGGCAATTTATTTTATTACATCCTCAACTTGCACACAAGGAAGAAAAACTTGACATACTATAATTAGAGTATTACATAAAGCGGAATTGATAAATATAACAGCGCTCGAGGTATATATGATGAAGACATTTAACTTGTCACGTAAACAAACATGCAAAATTTTTAATTCCCATTATTTGAAAGATTAACCACGTAGATACCAAAAGAGAATTAAAAATAAATCATAATTAGCAAATGACAGATGTTCGATCGAGAGAAGGGCAGAAAAAATAAATATATAAATAGATCAATTAGCAGACGAACAAACACGCAATGACAACGAAAAATCAGTCAACCAAAAGATGAAGCTGTCGCGTTAGAGGTAGTATGAATCTGGTCTAATCTTTGGGGACAATCGAATGACAGTAGACTTGTGCACGCGTCTTTCAACCGCGCGGTCCTACGAATTTGTAGAGAAAAAAGAAATAAAGAATGAGAAATGAACGTAGAAATGAGAGGAAAAAAACATGAACAAAATAGAAAAGAAAAAGAAATAAAAGGGAAAGAGTATAGCGGCGCTTGTGCCTGAGGCCGTCGGATTCAAGCGAACACGACGATTGCGACTATGACGACAAATAAGACGAAGAAAACGAGAAGACGAGAAAAGGATGAGGGTAAAGCACCGCACTCGGATGTGAGACTGATGTCGTACCGAGAGGTATATGGCCGTAAGTACAGAGGCAACAACTACGACGATGACGACGACGAGGACAATCCCGACTCTATACGACAACGACGACGCGAGATCCGTTGGACCCGCATGCGAACATTTCATTGTCCGTATGTATATGTGTATGAAGGAGACGACGTGTGGTACTCGCGTATAACCCATAGGTACCTTAATGTCGGCATGATGAAAGCGTGGGTCGCCCCTTTGTCTCTCTATATAGTGAGTGAGACCGAGTGTGCTATACTCTGCCACCAGTATAGTGTATATAACCAGCTACTGGGCACTGCGGGTTGTCTTCTCTTGGCATATATATTTATTTATATGAATCCGCGAGTTTACAATCGTTCATATTCGTCCCCTGTGCGCAATCCTTGAGATTGCCTCTTGTATTTATTTTACATCCGCACACAATATCAACTATATAAATTATCCCACGGATATTCAATGAAGATTATTAATAGGAAAAATTAATTAGTGAACAGTAACTAATCTCAGATTCGTCCAAGATTTCTCATTAAATTAAAAAATCACATGAATATTTAATCCACAAAACGATTCCTCAGTAAATCTACGAGGGAACTATAAAAAGTTCCAGGTGAGAAATTTTATTTTTTCCCCATGTCAATAATATCATTAACTAAAAGGGAAATAAATACAAGAACATATTCTGATACTTTTAAAATTTGTTACATTTACAAAATCCTTATCAGTTTTCATAATGACAAGTGGAGAAAAAAGAAACGAAGAATAATAATTAGCAGAAGAGATGACGAAGAGTAAAGAATAAAAGTGAAACAGGAAAGATACGAGAGGATGTGAAAGCGCAAAAAAAGAGAAGAAGGTGCGAGCCAAGAAGAAGGGTATATATGTATCGATGCGACATTCTCGCTGCTGCCGCGTGCATATATACGCCTGAGACTGAAATTACACTCCAATTTAAAAGCTTCGAGCGTTATTCTGCCTCTGGGAATAATGCTCGACGTTGGTACCACGGTGTGGTACCCAAACCTCGTCCCCCTCGTCGCACACTTTTGCAACCCACCTGCAAATGGCTCTATATATTTCTCTCTCCCTCTATATACATATATATTTCTTTTTCTTTTCTTCACCACCCACTAACGTTCAGTTGAGGAAGGACATTATTAATGTCACGACGTCAACGAGAGCGTAGTGCGGCTCATGTATATACATACAAATATATATTTATATTCTTCCGTAGTGTATATATATATATAAACTATATATACAGATCTCGCATGTCTGAACTATTACCGCGCGGTGGGTACTCGCTGACGCGATATATATAATTCCGCATTCGCCGATAATTATTATGAAGTCAAAGCCAACGACAAGCGCGCGCGAGCGCGGGCAACCGAGCTTCCTGTGTCATGACAATACGACGAAGCGCGGGACATTTCAACGTCGTAACGTGTATCATATATATTTGTCACGGTGTTTCCCTATTATGTATTCATAGCCGTGATTTTTTTCTTTCATTATATTTCTGTTCTACACTAAAATAAGCGAAATATTTTATCGTTTTTTCCTGCGGTACAGAGTGATGCACGAAAGAAGAAAGGCGGTTTACATTAGATAAATATCTTCATGTCTATACTGAAAAAAGAAATCATGATTTCGAAACGATATATTCAGTATTTTTAATGTTTTAATGTTAATGTTAATGTTTTAATGTTAATTCAGTAATTTAAAAAAAAAGATATATACAGGTAATTTTAATGGAATATTGTGATGCTTATCTGATATGTAAATTTATAGTGCGATAAGATTACACTTTTTTGTCTTTCGAATAATTTTGTTCACAAAAAAATGTCATTATTGAAACATTATTGAAACTCTTCATTTCAATTGTATACATGTGTATATCTAGATATTATATTTCTAAAATGTTCAAGCAAGAAAAAAAAATATGCAAAACTGTACATTTATAAATGTCATACACTTTTACGAGCATTCAATGTGTATGGATATGTACATATGTACATATGCATGTCTTGTGAATAAAGAAGAAAAAAGAAGTTGGAGAAAACAGCACGTACCGCGTTTCTGCACCATTGGTAATAAAGTGACGTTATATCCAAAGCATGCGATTTCGCGATAAAGTTTTGAAATTTATTCGCCCATCGCTCGATGCACCCGCTGCTTCGTCAATTTCTCGGCTTCTTTTTCCCCATCTTCTTTTCATACACACTATTATTCTATCTTTCGCTTTCATTTCCTTCTCGTGACTCTGCCTTTCTTTCTCCCTGCACCCTCTCGTCGTAAACGTTATTCGAAGCCGCGACGCTACCGTGCGCCATCAGCAGCACAGCCATACTTCTTCCTCCTCTTCTTTCATTCCAACTTCGCATTTTTTTTTCTCTACTCACTTTATCTTCATCTTTCGCCTCGTATTCCTCAGAGTGGCGTCACTGAGGGCATTTTCCCTCAAGTATTTCTCTCTTCTCATATATGATATACCGTCGATATATTCGCGCTCAACGCCGAGATGTAAAGAGAAAGAAGGAGAAATAGTAAAATGGTAAAATACTCGTCTCTATAACGTGCGCGTGTATACGTGATATCACAAGTGCACTACATAAACACACACGAGGAATGCATGCCTCTACAATACGCCTATATGTATTCACATATAGGTACACTTATTTCTCGTGATGATGCCTTGCATACGAACCGGTAGTTACACTTATGGATTACGTGTGTCGTTGCTCGTGCATTGAATCACTTCAATTTCTCGTCTCTCCACGTATATCCTCTTTCTTCTATGTTACATGAAATTATCTTTCCAATGATTCTGAAATGCACTAGTTGCCATTTGCATTCCTTCACGTATTCTCTATACACATTTTCCGTATTCCATATATCATACACGTTTATATGTAGAAAAAATATTTGAAAACTGATACGGATCAAACTTATTCAATTAGCTTCAGGTACTTAAGACGAACGGATAATAATTAATATTGATTTGAATAAAAATTTTAATTGTATTTATGTTCATTAATTTCTATTCAAATTATATTTTTCTTGGTTGTATACTTATTATTAAAATAATGTATCGGGGATATAATGCGTAGTGCACCTGCTGAGCGTGGAAGCTGTGAAGTAACGGGATTTGTAATGATGAGTTTTACACAAAAAATAGATTTTAAATATATAACAAAAGAAATAGTTTTGGGGAGAATAGAGGAAGCCGCAAGATGTGGAGAATGGAGTTTTCATGACACCTTTGGAGACATAAATTCCATTTCCTTTTTTCCTTTTTTTTTTTTTAACAGTAAAGGGAAAATAATAGGGAGCCAAAACGTCACAAATCAACGATACTTATCTTTAGAACGATCTAAAGCCTACGGCTACTTTACTGGACGTGTCAGGGGTCCTCGATAGTTGACACGCCCATCAAGTTAAAGTTTGAATCCCTTTGGGTGCGACGCAAGGGATATACATTTACACTACACAGTATAACAATTCAAAATTTAATTTCCCAGGGTGAACACGAGAGCTTCATCGATTAAACCGCACGCCTATTTTTGTTTAAGCCCGCGCGCACTCCTACAAATATTTTCCATTGTTACCTGTCTTGTATACAACTTTTATTTCATGTATTTATTTATCAGCGGTTGAGAAATACCATTCACAAAAACAGTCAGTTGTGTAATTTATATGTCATATATAAAATATGTTTGTGTGTATTTTTAAAGCTAACGAAGTTTTTTAAGAGTTTTAGCGGCTAGCAGTGCCACTCGAGCGATGCTAACAAACATTTTAACAAAAGTCGAGGATAAATTACATCTATAATTGAAAAAAAGGAAAAAATGCAAATGAGACGAAATAATTTCGTGCGACGAGACATTAGAAGAATAAGACAGAAGAGTGGTCGGTTGTCTTCGTGTCGTGGTTACTTTTCAAAAAGTTCTTGACAGGAATAATTGTCAATGAAATATAATAGTTACTGGAGAAAGTATAATAAATATACATATAGAATCATTATACCCTCGGAAATGAGTGAAGTTATTTACAAGGTAAAGGGTGGATTTGAAATTAGAATTTGCACGACAGTCGTGTGTATGCTCGGTCACAATTACGCCGTGAATGTTAATTTATTTTTGTTCTCTCAAAATAGAAGGAAAGAATATGAATATATCCATATGACATTCGTTGAGATTGAAGCCGAACAATATTCTTGGAGTCTTGTGGCACGATAATTTGTGTCTATGAAAATTGCACATCAAATCCAAAGAGATAATGAAGGAAGACGATGACATTTTTGGAACACGAATGGCCGATTAATTCTACCATTTTATTACCACCCACTCTTGTTGATGAAACGCTACAATACAACATGGAATGATATATGTATGTGGATCTAGTATCCGTCGTGCCCACACGATTGTCTTTGCATGATTATGAACAAGATTGCGTGTCATCCCAAATGTCTTTTACCTTTATCATATTTAAATTAAAATAAGTTAAAGTGCGTCTTATTCTCATTAGTGTGCTCCGCGTATTTTTTTATTATTTACAATTCTGCCTAATTCTGTCAATTTTTCAACAATGAGGAGAAAAAGTAGAGAATAATAATAATAATAATGAAGTAATAACCGATTTCGATAGATAGAATTAGAAATATAACAGGAGAAAATAGGTAGAAAAGAGAAGACGAAGTACGAAAGAAAGTATATGGATAGGTTTCTGCGCATCACGCAAATTCGACGTTAACGTTAGAGAAACGTTTAATTTGACGAGTCCCCCGAAATGGCACGCGATCGTTTTGCCTAAAAAATGCGGGACTTGGCCCACCCTATTTTTCCTCCCTGTATATAATAGATGGATATGAGAAGAAGCGACTCGCTAACCACCACCACTGCCATTCACTTCCAATGCCTATGCAGCTGCCTCATTATATTCAGTTGTATTAAGCGACTATGACAAATAACTAGAATTTACGAATTACTAAAATTTTATTGTCTAAAAAAATGAGTTACCCTTTTTTACAGACGAAAATTACTGCCTTCAATAACGCAAACGTTTTACCAAACTGTGATTATTCTCAAAATCTTTTTTGTTCGCACTAATACAAATCTAAACTGTGTGTACACTCTATTTTATAAATATTGAATTAACTCTTTGATTCACAAACAACTCCAATGCCTGCAATATTTTGTTATAATAACTTTCTCATCTATGTTCAATTACAATTTCATCCCCCGTTTTACTATTTGTCATACATGTATTACATAAAACTTTTTCAAATGAACATTTAGATAAAGACACGCGTGAATCATACGTTTAGTAATTTTGGGGAAAAACTGTAGTGCTGCTATCCGAAAAGTATCTCTATTCTGTCTCTTCCATGAATGAGTGAATGACTCACCGATGAAGTTGGGTTAAACCGCCAGCCTTTTTGTATATACTTATATATAACATTATGGCAATTGGTCGTTACGAGAGATAAAGGATTCCGATAAGACTCATGACGGATAAGCCATTTAATGAACCGCCGGCCGTTACTATTTTTCCAAAAAGGTATACTTAATAAACGTGAATGAGCTATCGATTCGCTGAATAAGCTCATTCTCTCGACCATTCACGTCAGAAATTAATTTTTCACAGATGGAAAATTTATTTTCAGTTCAAAGACAATATTATGTAAGTGGATTTTGTGAAAAGATATCCTGAATTATAAATTAACATATCATTCATATATTTACGCATCACTATTCACTATAACAACCTCGAAAGTTGTTAAAACAATAACAAGGAATAATTTGAAAAATTGAAGAATACAAGAGATGAGAAAAGATTTAAGAAATGCGGGCAAAAGGAAAAATATGTACTCAAGAAGGTTAGTTAATAAATGAATAATAAATAATGAAATTCCAATTACATTAGCGCTTTCGAGAATTGTTTTGTGTAGCGTGTAATATAAACAAGGGGACGGAAATTTGTGAGACCATCAGAAACAGGAAGACTTTATACATATAGATATACATTATACGTAAACGAGGCGAGCAATACGGCCATTAGCTGCGGAGAATAAATACTTGAATAATTTACGAAGAATTGCTAATTGTCGGTTCGCTTTCTCGCCACGCTTTGTTTAAAATACGGGGTAATAGAGATGATAATGGTGGTGGTGGGGAAAATGGTGGTAGGTGATGGTCAATGGCCGTATCACTTCAACATAGTAATGTTCCATGAATCGTGTCGACACTTAAAGTTTCCACAATGATTTCTCATACGTGTATATACGTGCCACTTTAATGCGCGTGTGAAAACATTGTACAATAGCTCATTTGTAATTAATTACTGCCGACTAATATCATCACGCCAACCGTATTATACTTTTGTAATACGTAGGCAGATACACATGCATATTATTCAAAGGTTAAATGTCTCACCTAGAATAGAGAAACGCAAACGGAAAGAGCGTTTAAACTTGAGAAACCAAAGAGAGAAAAAAAGAGGACAAAAAAATGGTAATGCAAAAGGGTGACGGCGCACATCGAAACCATTTCACATTTCATCGTTGAGACTGTACAGAAATAAAAGTTGAGCAAGTGCAACGTTTCTGTGGCAGACATCGAGAAAGATGTCAAGTTTTAAGGTAAAAGACCACAAAAAAGAAGTAGTGTAACAAAGTAGGATAGAGATAAATAAAGTATATATATATCGCGCCTCAACACAAACTTTCGTGGACTTTACAAAACTTGATAACAGCACCAAGATGTTTTAACGGGTGGTAGTTAATTTTTTCCTTTTTAATTTTTCCCTCACTCCATTCTTTTATGTGTTAATCAGAGAAGCAAAAAGATATAAAACGAAATAAAGTCTCGAATGAAATCAGAAATCGTTGCAAACAGTGAAACAAGAAGGCTTGGAGAAAAAAATTCTTCTCGGTTTCACGCGGCTCATAACAGTCGTCGCTGTTATAAGCAGTTGTAAGAGAGTGTGTAAGAGGTGAAGAGAAACAGGCAGGAAGAGAGAAGGAATACGGTGTGGGTGGACATAGATGAGGAGCTTGGCGGGAGGGTTGAGGTTTGGAAGCGAAAAGAGCAACCGCGGCCCGACTTTCCGAGACACGACTATACGAGACGAGGACGATGTTAACGACCAAACGTCACGAGACAATCGGCCAAGGAAACGCAAGGGTATATAAACATGTATGTATATATATACACATGTATATAAAAAAGTGAAGAAACGCGCGGCGGCACACGGTGGAAGGAGCCCCGCGCCCTACGAATACAATATGTACGATATTTAATGAGGCTTTTCGGTTAAAGCGGTAAGAAAAATAGAGAGGAAAGAGTTTAACGCTTGTACGACTCATGGTCATTCCATATCTTGTATAATTTTTTACTTGTGAATTGATGATTCTTCGATGATTCCCGCCCAAATTTTTTTCTCCATAGAGTGTGCTCGCAAAATTTCATTTCCAATATAAATTTTTAAATATCTCATAGTGAATCGTGGTAATAAAACAGTTTATCAATGTCCACAATTAATTATCATCGCATGTAAAACCGAAGCAAACTTGTTTATCTGTTATTATACCATTACGTGACAATGTTTCAAACTGTCATCGTTTTGGAAATAATAATTTATGTATGCGGATTTTATTATGTGTAGACTTCATGGGCGACCAGTTAATTTATATTCTCCAACTTTTTCTTATTTTTTAATATGTCTGTCATGTTTGTCATGTTTGACGATAATTGCTTGGTTTTTAAAACAAGTTATAGCTTCATATGAATAATACTCACCAGCATACTGCTTTTGCCATGCCAACGCACCACACAATAATGCCAATGTTTTGCCACTGCCTGTTGGACTCTCAACCAAAGCATGTTCCTCTTTCGTGCATCCTCTAATTAACTGTATTGTTCAATTGAAACAAAAATAAAAACTTTTTAAAAGAACCAATTGAATTCTCTTTTTCTTTTTTTTCATGAATCTTTAATGATTCAAGTATTCTTCACAAATTTTTTTTTACTCACGGCATTCATTACAGCAACTTGCGATGGGTATGGTTTCAATGGGAACTCAACATTCACCCCAGCGATCATCAATTTATGCGATTTGGTAACTATTGGGCGTGGTATTTCAACTTCTTCTACATCTGATTCACTACTTGCCTCATCTATGATTTCACTGTTTCCATTTTCATTATCATGAAGATTTTTATAATCGGAACTTCGTTTTTTTGCGTTCATTTCAACCAAACCCATGTTGCGCTTTCTTGCAGCTTGTAGACCTGTTGTTCGTTCCTCAGGTTTATCTGATCCCCAACGGAAATATCTTCTTGGTGGTAGCTTTGGTTTATTAACATTCGCATTATTCGATAACTGGCCATTACTTGAATTGGATGGACCACTGACATCCTTTGTGGTATCATCACTATTCGAACATTGTTTATTACACAACTTATCAGCATTTGTTTCGTTAGTATTCGAATTTATCACTCCTAAACCTGACGAAAGTTTAAGCAATTTTGGTGGTTGCAGAACTTGAATAATGCTCGACGTTTTTATTTTATCACTTAAACCTCGTGCCAGTCTGGGCGGAGAAAAACTATCATCAGTAGTCTCCAAGTCCTCATCGTCAGTTATACATTCTTGATTTCGATCCCGACAGTCATCACGACCATCAATTTTTGATTTCATACGATTAATATTTCTATTTTTAACTGGTATAACTTTTGTACTGTGAAACGCATTATCATCAGACGAATCATCGTCTGATGATAACTCTATCGATACGAGTTTATTTTTTACACCTCTCACTGAAAGATCTGATGAGCCAGCATCGATTTGTACACGATCACGATTGGTCTTCGACATCTAGAATAAATATACACAATAATTTGCACACGTTTCTACCAATGATCTCACTAAAAATCTCAATAATCAATCACCATAGCTTAGGACAGAGATAAATTATTTAACATGATGAAATCAATCTCTAAAAGATGCATACAACATCACCAAAGACTCACCTCGAAATCATTCACCTAATTCATAAATATAAATGTCAGATTATCACAATCCCCCAACTAAATTTGACTCTGTGCAAACAAATGCATATTTGATTTCCTGATACAATCACAATCGCTACAATTCTCCATATCAAAGGATTTATAACGCACGAGTGTACAACTTCAATCATCAATACCACCTCATCTAAATCACTCCATACACCCAACCCAACACAAAGAAAAATACCATTTATAAATATTATTCTGACTTGACCACAAATACAAATTTGTCATTCACTTATCAATAATATCATTTGAAATTCAACTATGTCTGTCCATTTAAATGTGTAGAATCCCTAACATCAAAACATTGGTAGATCCATTTGATATAACCCCAAAAACCAATTACAAATATTATTTATAATTTGTTTGATACGATTGTAATTTCGTGTTTATTCCATGCTGTTCAATATTATTCTAACTAGGGGAGAGTATTCTATACGTACACACTTAAATAAATGATCATTTTCAAAACATTGAAGCAATGCATAACCTCAAAAAATGATGAATTTTGAAATACTAACCTCACTTCGTGTTATTAGAATGGCAGTAAGAACTATTACATTACAGAAAAGACGAAACAACAATTTTACTATGTTAAATATATTGTATGAGTATGAAGTTCAAATTGTATATATATATATGTATTTTTTAGTTGAATCTTCTACTTATGATGCATTATTTGAACGATGACATTGACGACCAATTATAAACATGTTTTTCGCGCGGGATTTGTATGGATTTCACGTGAGAACACACATTTATACACATGCATACATATATATATATATATATATATATTCAGATAAGTTGGAGATTTCTTGGAATGGATGGCACAAGGAATTCGTTCAAATCAATTTGAAAAGTAGATTTCGTAGTGTAATCGTAATATTAATCTTAGGGATATTTGCATATTTCTTTTTATTACTTTGTGGTAGGATATATCATGTAATCAATTGTATACTTACGATTGTACAGTGAAAAATATTTATTTGTGGAGTACATGAATGGGAAACAATGCTCTGAAGTTGTGCGTAATTAGTACGATGGCAGACGCCGATTTGTGCCGCCACCTGAGTGGCGAAAATAAGAAGCTAGCGGCAGTGTGACGATCGGGCGGCAATTTCGAGCCTGTTTCAAATTTAATGAATCGGATTTGAAGTTTTATTCGTGAGAGATGTTATTCACGATTTATTCGAGTTAATGAATTTGATTTTCATTATTCATCAGATGAAATTTTCGTGGGGTCGAGCCTTCGTCGATTATTTTCCAATGAAAAACTATCATATAAATATTAATAATTGATTTTACGAATCAATCAATCAATTTTGTTTCATAGTTTGTTATAATGAAAATTCATTGAAGTGGATTGTATAGATGAAATTGAAAATGCGTGTGAATGACTGTATATTACCTTGACAACAAAATTGAAAGATTTATTTATTGGTAAATGTCAAGTTCGGTCAACGAGCTGTAAGTTATACGTGAACCTGGGGCGATAGTCATAAAATATATAAACGTAGGGCGAAGCCAGTCATTATTACCAAAGGCGCTAAATTGCTTGTAACACCCCACGTTCCTGAATGTAGGATTCAATTTTTTCCATTTTTTATTTCCTCACATGTCTCTTTCACTCTTACTCTTTATACTTTAAACATTTTCGTTTCTTTATGAGTGAATTTAAGCATCAGTGCTTTTTATAGCCGTTGACGTATATACAATCAGTCACAACATGTCTAGAAATCAAAAAATACGAAATTGAGGGGAGATTTTTCTATGATTTCAAAAGATCAAATTTTGATCGGACGTAAAAGCATGTTCCACAATAAGTAAAGCAGCATATCTGAAATATTATAGACAATTCATATCTATAATAATAAGAACTTGAAGAATATACAAAAAAAAATCATTTCTCAAAGCTTTGTTGGAGTCATTCTCTTATAAAACCAACCACATTTTATTTCCTCCTCTTCTATAATCTATATTCATATTTATTCAATAGCGAAATTATTCAATGTTCACCTCTATACATATTTCTTATCGTCAGTAAATCATGGTGAACGCAATGAGAGCGCTGGCCCATATATATACTTTCATAAACATATACAAATATATAAATATACTACACGACTCGAACCATTGGCCACAGCACACTCGAAAGGGATATCTTAATCTCGACAATTTTCGTTTCGCTTTATCGCGACGCAGTTCTAGTCATATAAACACATAAATATAGCAAAGGGGTGATACGAATGTAAAAGAATATACACGTAGGTACGTGTTTGTATATGTTCGCATTACCAAGACGAGATTCAAGTCCATGCAATACACATATACATATATATATTTAAACACGCGGTCCAGAACTGGACAGGGCCCACAAAATATGAAATATAAATAAAACATATTCCCTTGCCGCATGTAATAAAAACGCGGGGAGATAACGTCTATGCGGGAGGAATACAAAATGCCGATGTGTGTCGTGGTGCGTGCTCGCGTCTTTCCCTTCCACTCCGTTGTCCTTCCTTTCTTCTTCCCTGTCCTACTCTTTTTCATCTTCGTCCCCTTTTCCCTTGCACACGACAACCCCATACATTTGGCTATTTTTGGCCAACTTCTTTTTCTCCGCAATCATGAAGAAAGTTCTAGCCACAACTACGTATCGTGATTATACTGGACGTATACAGTACTATGGTCACAAGTCATGAGATGTGATATATTATTTTTATTTCCACCCTACTCGCACGCGAATTCACACACTGATATACATACAGGGCTCACACAATTTTCTTGGCACACAATAGTCAATTGACATGATTTGTCAAATTTCATATTGCATATATAGCAGAGAGGAAAATTGAAATATCACAATTGTTATTTATCAAATTTTTTTTTCTACTTCAGTAAATGCTATGACAATGTGGTGAGCAGTGCCAAGGAATATACTATTGTACATTTCACACAAACAATTTGTGGTGTTCCCTCATGTTGATCTTTGGATATATCAGTTGAACTATATTCACTTGTGCACTGTCTCTCTTGCACCGTAGATGAAATTGGCAACTTGGCTGTACAGAAACAGAGGGTGAACGGTGAGGGGTAGGTATCTCCAATGTTCTATGACTAAGTCGTCTACTAGGCAATTAATTGGGGTTCAACTGCAGCGATTGCTCGAGCGTGTCTTCAATTTCAAATGCTCGCACGCGTCTTATCTCAGGTCTACATCTATTGGTCAACGATAACAGGGGAGAGTGGGTGTTATAAATAAAAATAAATATATATATTTGTGTATAAATGTTTAGGAAGACAGTTCTAATAGAGATAAAGATCCCTTTGGCCACGAAAATATTTTCGATTGATGATATCCCTCCACTATGCCATATGTGCATTATAAATATGTCCTGTGAACTCTTATCGAAAAGATCCCACCCTGGAACGAATGACCCCGCAATCATCAATCGACACTTCACACATGCACATGCTCATTCAGTTGCCTTTTTTTTTTCTATCTAGTTTTTGTGTATTTTATGTGGGGGTTAGATCCAAGGGTTCAAGAAAATTCGGGTGTATGAGCGTATATGTGTTACGAAGTGAGAAAGTAAAACAAAAGAAATATGCTGGTTGGGGTGTCTAAGCTGAGGACTATCAGAATCACGAATTTTTAAAGTACATGTAGGTATTATTAAACGTATAAACATCAACACTGAAGAAACAAATTAATCAAGAAGTGATAAATTAATACTGAATATTACTTTATTATCCTTTCGAGTAATCTTTATCAAAAAGAAGCATACAATTATTTTTTCTTCACTGTGCATTTATACTTCATTTATTTTTTATGGATCTCACTAGTATTAAAGTAATTTTATCTCAATTTTTAAGGTCGCTGTAATTGTATATACAGACAAAGCATATATGGTCAAAAATCGAGGGAAAGTCTGTATGGTCGAGGGACATCGATCAGATACGATCACGGTGGAATTAGCCGTCCCTTGCAGAAGGTCCAAGACTTCGCTTTACCCTAACATCTTGTTCTTTTTTTCCCTCTTCCTTACTCTCACACAACTATGACTCTGCCACCCTTATAGGAGTCTTTTTCATTCTACAGATCCTTCACCAATCCAATATCCAATCGAAGGACACATAGAGTAAATGGACATGTTGGAAAGGAAAAAGAAAACATGCGTACATTGAATCTGACGTTGAAATGGTCACGTCCAAATTATTTTCAAGACGAATAAAAATTGAGAAATGAAAGTAGAGAGTGACAAAAAAATGTACATATGAAATTCCAAACATAATATTTCGTTCCTTCCATTTATATACGATTTATTACAACCGGAAATATTTTCACCAAACTTATTTTTGAGCTATAAAAAAAAATGTCACGGCAAATTAATCGGGCGACAAGCGTTAGCAGACGTGTGATTTAATAAAAAGTCATCCCCCTATTCGCGCGGCGTCACGGGGTTGGCGAGACGACGCAACACAACCCCCGTCGCGTAATAAGTTTAGTTTCTCCGCCGAAAACCATAAAACAGCGCGTCTCACAGCATGATACCTCATCGTCGTTGTTGGCAACGACTCTCTCACTCTCTTCTCAGTTATTTTCTTCTCTTACGCCCCCGCACTCTATCTCAGTTTTTCGAATTGACATCTATACAGCTGAACCCTCGATATTATTACTGTCTCACTTGCTCAACTGACCCCTCAGCTTCTTTTCTCACTGTCTTGTCTTGCTCATCCAACATAAATGTATGAGTAATATATCTCTATGGATATAACGTTCTCTTTGACGTCCCAACTCCATCAATCGTCTGACCATGTAAGTAGACCTACTTGTCGATTCGTTATCTCCAAATGACACCTCTCATTTTTTTTTCTCAATGACAGAAGAAAATGAATAAATAAAGCAAAAATGGAGTTGAATATTACTGAAAATTAATTTCCTATAGAATAAACAAAATTGGTGGGAAGAAAAAAAAAGAAGAAATTATGGATTTCTAAGCGGTAGAAATAAAAATGATTGGTGATTGTATAGGAGAAATTCGCGCACCCTTGCCTGGAAGTTATTAGGGTGTGATTTCATTTCCGAATTTGTCACTGAGAGCACCATATATATTGTACGCGGGTTCATTCATACACACGCACACTTTTATCTACTATCCAACCGTCTCCCTTTCACTCTTACTCGTCGTGTTACATTCACAAGCCTTAGGGTTAAATGGCCGGTGCAAAAAAGTCATAAAATAAGTTATAATTTGGCGCAGTCGGCGTCGCCCTGCTCAATGTCCTGTATGATCACCGCACTCGCTCGCTCTGTCGAACAATCATTTCTGCTTTTCCCTTTCCTGTTTCATTTCTTGCGCCCCCTCATCCTGTCTCACTTTTTTCTCTAATGCCTCACTTTTTCAATATTCCACATATTTCCAGACAGAACATCAACATATAGCTAAACAAAATTAACAAAGTCACTTTTTTTTTCTGTGTGTGTATTATTTTAGTCTTATCTCTTTTGTCATCATCTATCGATGAACGGAGAAAAAAAATTAACACAATGCAAAATAATAAACTTATTTGAACCAAATGAGGGAGTCTAATTTCCACCTGCCAAAAATTGGTAGGAGAAATTATCTAGAATACATATATTTTTGTTTCTATCTAACAATACCCCTCCAATTTGGTGGTTTTTTCACAACGAAAAAAGTTGTTCTAGACCTTATCAGCTCTCATTAAATTTCTTATAGATAATAATCGGCAATCTCATTAGAATTGATGTCGACATTTAATATTAGCGAGTGAGGGTTCACGTATCAGTTTCAAAAGAGTCAAGTTTCTCATCCGCTTGATGAGCAATCATAAAAATGTATACCTATAAGTCAGGAGAAAAAATGAAGAGAAAAGAAGCAGGAGAAAAAATGTGAAAGAGGAAAAAGGAAAAAAAAGAAGAGTAATGATTCCACATATCGAGGGATGAACTGACAACTTTTTTTTGTCTTCCCTTATATTCTTTGAAGCTATGCATTGGAACAACAGAACACATATGCGAGCTGTATGGCGAATGAGACGGAGAGAAAAAAAATGCAGCCAAGTGAGAGAGTCGCAGATCGTTAACAATGGAGACCGTGGTCGTCGCGTAATGGACACCTATAAACACCGGAAAGAAGCAATAACTTGGGAACGCATCCGCGCGTTGGACTCCTTCACGCTGGCGCGGTCGCGCACATGTCGTATGTTCTTTCGTGTCCTGCACATATATATGTATCCAACCGCCGTGTGCAAAAATACGAGCGGGAGAGCACAATAAAAAGAAAAGAAAACGTTGCAGGAGTGAGAGAGGGACAAATCAAGAGCGTTGAAAGACTCGACAACCGAGACGCGACAATGTATGAAGGCGGAAGACAAGCGCGCGCTGGAGTCAAATATAGCTTTTGGAGTTGATGCGCATCGATGATTGCAATTTATTGTCAAGTATTGTATTATCTCGCTTTCATCATAAGCTTTATACAACAGTGCTCTTCATGAACATTTATACATGTTGTTAACTCATACTCTTCTCTATTGTCAATGACATAAATATCTATTTTTCGACATGCCACCAACATCAATCTGTATTCAACACATCCTTGCTATTGTTTGATTGACAAATAATCTTCATTCACGACGTTCATTCAATTTATTGTATAATATAATTTTCTGAAGAAAAATAAAAAATGACAAAAACAAATACATAAATGCAGTAATGAAATTTTCATGGTTGACTTCCATCCAAAAATTTAGCCTACGTCTGAACCTAATTTGTCACCATGTAATGTCGTGGTTTATTTACGCCTGGTGTAACTACACGGGAAACGACGATTGGAATTGGTAACAAGCATATATACTATCCATGCTATAGAGTGAGACCATGTGCGATAGGGAGAAAAGGAAGGAACAGAATGAGGGTGGGAGGGAATGAGTGGGTGGGCGATGGTGGCGGCCACATAGGCAATAAATCTTGACGGCGATCGAGGGTGTGGTCAAACGCAGCGTCGACTTGTACGTTCCTGTCTCGCTCTATATATTATGTCTTTCTCTCTTCAGCCTCTCACCCTTTCAACATCCATATACATCTATACATATGTACAATGTGACTATACGCTGAAACTCAAAGCGCAAGAGTTAAACTTTATCACGCGTGTCACTTTTCTGTATACCTACCAACATCGTATTGCCCTATTCATCAGTTCCAACATATTTCATCCTCTTCATCATCAGGGACTTGTCAAGTTCCCACATAAAATATGCGTTCATGTGTGTGGTCAAACACCACAGCATCATCTACATATACCACTCGATTTTCAAAAACGTTTTCCTGTCCATGAATTTTCGACCCGACATTTGCAGCGCATTGCCAACATTACATTCCAAGAGAAGTGACATAAAAATGATATTGATATTTCTTTGTCTTCACAAAATGAATCAATGAATTCATGTTATTTTTATAAATAATAAAATTCAGTTTGTTTGTAAAATCGTGTAAACAAAGAAAAAATTCCCATTAATTTCTTTATGTTTTTTTACAGAGAAGCGGAGTCCATACAGGTATTTAAGATCGACTTCCTCCGAGTATAAAGGTCAGATCAGTATGCACATGCGAAGAATTTTGAAAAAATCGAAAAGGATGATAATAAACGGGTAAAATAAATATATATAAATAAAATAGATCGATCACGCAGGAAGTTACATCCGGTCACCGGGCGTCGGTTGTGCGCAAACTCATATAGGGGAGAATGTGGCAAAACCGAATAGGATTTACCAAGTTAAATCGTATTCGGTTTTGCCCCCACAATCCCCTTTATATACCTGAGTTTCAAATACATCCAATACGTATATGATGGTGTGTGTAACTGCGTGTGTATGTATCTCGTCTCCGTTGCCCCTGGGTTTCTCCAAGGACGTGCATAACCGCAAGTGCACTGTATAATATATTTATATTGCACGTGAGAGACGCAAGTGGTGGTGAATTTATGAATGCACGTGGTCGATATACACATATACGCAATATATACGATTAATCATCGCACACCATGCGGGTCACGAATAATCATTTCCATTCGTGCAATATTCATTGTTCCATGCATTTATCCTACTGTTTGTGCTTTGCAGAATCATTATTTATGTAAAAAGAAAAGCCGGGTGTAGTTGACTAAAAAAAAAACAGGATGACTTTCTTGAACTTCTTCCTTTTTATGAGCGCATCTTTCTTGAAGTTTTTCAATAGTTTATTTTACTCAGACGAATACAATTAGATTGATTGAATAACTATGAAGACAATGCTCTCTCACAGTGCCAATTATTTTGGATCCCCGAATTCTGCAATTAATATCAAGTTAAGACTCCTTCAGTATAGAAAATAGAAAAAATTCCTGAAGTTTTCACATTCCACTCAAATTATCATTTACAAGTACATATTTTTATAGTTCTTTGATGTATCAAACTATTCATAATATTATACCCATGTTCACAGTGTTTCGCATAAAAAAATTGCATTATTCATGTCTATGTAGCCGCATAACAGATTTGCAACTATTGAATGTGTAAGAATGCGGTAACATCATAAAGAATTATTTAATCAAGCATGTTTCGATATTCAATAAATACAGACTGCCGAACATACTTGAACAGTCAACACTAAAATATTCCATTTGTTCTCACTCGCGTCTTATACCCGAGTACAATTGTGTGTAGACATAAAGTACGTTGCCCCCTTGTGAATATAAATGATTGACTTGAACAATGTATGTCACAGGCAATGAAAGGTTTGTCATCCAGTTCGTTACATATAAATATTGACGTTGTTGAATAAAAAATCTCTATGCTTTAAATGTATTGTATGGGAGTGATTATGATGAATGATCAAAGAACACCAGTATGTGATATATATGAAATTGTGGGCAGAAAAATAACAATAATAACGGAAACATACTCACATCAATTGTTTTACTGTAGTTATACATTTATCGATCATGATACGACACACAATAACTTGGTCACTGTGCAATGAAAATATAAATTACTGTATACCTATTGTATACTAATAACACATCATTGAATTTCCTTGATGTAATATATACATATAACATTGAGTATATAATTTATTCATAACGTCCGGCGCAATTCCGTCGCATACTTACAGCACCGTGTCTCCTAGTTTTCATTTTCATAATCAACCAACGACAAAATAAAATAAAACAACAAAAAAATGAAAAATATAATATTAAAGCGTGGTTTTGGGCATTTCGTCATGCTTATCCGAGCGGGAGCAAACGACGACAAGTAAAACACACTTTATTGTATCCCTCTAAGTGTCTCATATACATATTATTCTTTATTTCATTTTATTTCTTCTTTCACATATATTTCTCTCTGTTTTTCATTGTCCAGCTCGCCCTCTCGACGGATTTTTTTTTAATCGGACGCACCCAGGCAACGAAGATATCCGTTTAACAGCAACCGATCCATGGCGAGGAGAGAGGAACAGAGACACCCACGAACATATATTACAAATATATATACACCATGTATGCGGGACAGAGTTTTAGAATGACAGAAATTGGCCGTGCCCTGCAAGAAAAAAAATGGAGGGATGAATTTTAAATATATTTATATATTATATTACATTATATTTAATTTTATTGTGTTACTATTTATGTACATTGACAACCAGGATTCATTTCCATATTGTAATGTTTCGTATCCTGTGCGCTGTACGCGCGGACGTTTCGTATCATTATGGGTTTAACAAACCATTTAGGCCAGGTGTTAAATTGTCTGTGACGCCCAGAAACGTCGCCTTTGACCACTGACTTATTACATGCATTACATACATAATTTAACATCAGCGATGCACACAATTTTTACACTTGAGGGCAGAATAATATGGATTCATTCATATAAATATCGTACATTAATTAACTGTAAATAGTTCTCAACAATGTAAAAGAATTTAAACTCAACCCTTTTTTCTCACATAATGTCAAAAGTTGATTCATTCATTTCGATTATAAAATCAAATGTAAAAACGCGACAAAAATAAGGACAATGTCCATGAGAAAATGTTTTACTCCCTACTAATAAATTAAGTTCCACGAATTTTTTTATACTCTTTGTGAAAAGTAGAAATTGGATTCAAAAAATCAACCAAAAATCAATGTGATAATTAATTATTATTAAAAATGTCACTTATAACAATGGTAGCAGATCACTTACAACGGTGGAAAAGACGAATAAAAGAGGCGAATATTCGTAGAAGTATTTCCATCTCAGTATATAGACACAAATTGAAATTCATGTTATTTCAATGGTATAAAAAGACACACTGACTGAGTATATATGTGTTCAGCGAGCAGGCAGGCGAATGAGCAGGCAAACGAATAGGATTGTTGAAACGATGAGCACCCCAGCCATAGTGAGAAAAGGAAGCATAAAAAAAAGTGAAAAATAAAAAACGTCGATCGGTATCTCGAAGACGAACTGTTATCAAGAAAATGTAAGTTTCAAGGCGTTGACTGCTCTCTTTCATTCTAAAACTCACTCCTTTTTATCCTCGTTTTTTTGTACATGTACACATATATACCTATTCCCCATAAACTCTTCGTCACGAACGTTTAACTTTAAAACAAGAGACTTATCAAACGATATATCTCGTCGATCGTCTGCAAATTCACCATACATATATATTTGTATAAATGTATATGTATATACCATAGACCGACAAAATAACGCGCGCGGTGACGCGATTAGTCACGGCATAGTGAGCATGCGCAATAATTTAAACGCTATGCGGTGGAATCGCCGCGCTCGAATGCGGGCCCAACGAGCATGCGCGCGTTATCGTTTGAGTACATGTGTGGAAAGTATATATAAATTATTTGTATGAGTGTGTGTGAATATTTGTGTGTGTCGGCATGTTGAGAGAGTGAACCCCATAAGCGTTGGAAGTGCGCGCTAGCATTCACGTTAGGCCCACGGGACTTATCTCACCTCGTTACTACCGCAGCTTAAGTGCCGCAAATACTTGAAATATCACTTTGGCTTCCGTAATTCCATTCTATATTATTATACATTTATTTATTTATATTTTAAATATATATTTATGCAAACCATTCTTGGCATGGTAACATTATTTCAATTGTTATAGTGCATTTTGTTTGAAAGGATGTTAAAGGAATATTGGTTGGCTACTACGACTTTATCGAATGACACTTGGGTGTTCTTTATGAAATAAATCCATTATCTTGGTACATTTTGGTACATTTTGCAGGTTCAGTATTTACTCATAATAATTATTCGCACGATGCTGACGATTATTTTTTTTCCTGTTAATGCGATGGTGATGGGGTATTACATTTCCATGCTGCTATTCATCAGTGGAAGCATATTTGACGTGTTGAATTCGCGGATCACGATGAATAAAATCTTATTCACCATGAAGTCTAAATTTGAGGCGCAGAAGTCATTGAATTTTCGTTTGTTCCGCGTCAAATTCCTGAAATTTTATGTAGTATGCTTTGTTTAAGCTCCGGTTCATTCTCCGGTTTGATTACTCTACTGAATGCTTCTCAAGGTGGGAACAGTGTTAGACGAATAGTTGGGAATTCATTCTCGGGGGTGGACCGAAATGGTTATTTCAACTTCGTTATCTCCAGAGGGAATTTTGATGGAAATTTCTTGTCCAATTACTGCATTGGCTAAGACTTCAGTTGGGGTATTCTTATGAGGTAATGGTGTTGTTGAGATTTTGGTTGAAATCTCCTCTTCGGGTGCTGAAGTTGTTGGAATTTCAGTTGAAAAGTTCTCTTCAGGTACTGAAGTTGTTGGAATTTCAGTTGAGGGATTTTCTTCAGGTACTGAAGTTGTTGGAATTTCAGTTGAGGGATTCTCTTTAGGTGCTAAAGTTGTTGGAATTTCAGTTGAGAAGTTCTCTTCAGGTACTGAAGTTGTTGGAATTTCAGTTGAGAGATTCTCTTCAGGTACTGAAGTTGTTGGAATTTATTTCAGTTGAAAGCTTTTCTTCAAGTACTGAAGTTGTTAGGACTTCATTTGAAATGTCTTCTTGAGATGCTGAAGCTCCTCGAATTTCAGTTGAAATGTCCTCGTCAGTTGCTGAGGCTCCTCGAATTTCAGTCGAAATGTCCTCATCAGATGCTGAAGCTCTTCGAATTTCAGTCGAAATGTCCTCGTCAGTTGCTGAGGCTCCTCGAATTTCAGTTGAAATGTCCTCGTCAGATGCTGAATTTGTTAGGAATTCATTCGAAAGATTCTCTATAGATATTGTCGGCGTTATCTCTTGAGTGACTGACGTTGATGAAAGCTCGATTTGTGAATTTTCATCAAATGGTGTTGGCATCGCCTAAAAGTGCCAAACATTCGTTACATCATTTTGCGTTTTCACCCAAATCAAAAATATATATGGCCACAAATAGAAAAGATAAACAAAAGCAACAATCAATTGAATTAACGTGATCCTATTAAAACACTTCAATCAATATCCGCTTCTCTTCATTTCAAAGTAAAAAACTCGCGATATGATGATAAACTTAATTGGTACATAAAAAATATTACGAGCTGTTTCATATGAATTAATATGTGCAATCATAATTACCGAAACCAAAGTGCAGCCCACCAAGGCCAAGCAAAGAAGTTTTCCAAACATTTTAATTCTCTTCACAATATTTGATGCTCAAGACTATGAGTTGGAACTGTTTATGAAGCCACACCCCGGAATATTTTCCCTTTATATAGAAAAACCAAGCACATGCCATTAATGAATCAGTAGGATGATCATGCCATCAAAATTTACCATTATCATTCTTCGAACCACTTAAGTGTGAAGTATTACCAATAAATGTTATCAAACTGATAACAATCAGGGAATATACTGTTTTTTCATGTCTAGTACCACAGCTACTGGAACATGCCTCGCATGCGGTGGCACCAAATTTTCTAGAAGCTACTAATGTTTTTATCTTCATAGTTTTTCAACGTCATTATAAAACTATTTTTGGAAATGTAATTGAAAAAAATTCTTCGAATTGAGGCGTTTTACTGCGTCACAAGTTTGAAAACATGAATATTGTTTTGTTCCTACACAGATAACAATGAAAAACATGAGTCCCAGTATCTGAATAATAACATATTGCAATGTCTTGATTATGTATCTTATCGAAATTGTCATAATATATCAATAGACAAAATAGAAATTGACTAGGACAAGATAAGTTGAAAAAAATTCTGGAAAAATGGGATCAGTAGACTGAATTTCTACCAAAACGCGTACAGGTACTGATGAATTTCAATCTTATTTCATCGCACAGCACGAATGATATAAACTCTATATTGTTCTTTGTCTCTTCGCTTAATAGAGCCCCTCAGCAACATCTAATTTCCGTCATGATCGATATAGGAATGAGAAAGGGAAAGAGGAAGCAAACAAAATAAACCCTTTCTAACTCTAATATATATATTGTATTCGTTCGCATTTGTTGTCTATATGTATGCATGTTAACCAGCAAAAATGTATAATGGGCACAGAGACAACGTGCTCGCGAATGGTCCCTCGATTTATACTAGCATGTCATAGCACTCGCTGGTACTGAAATCGCCTGGGCGTTTGTCAATTATTGCCGGGCGTGTATATACAATGAGCGCAACTGGGATAAACGTTGATTCATGTGACGGTTTTCAATTGAAAATTTGTGTCACGACGAGACACGACACTTCTTGTCATCGTTAGTTTAAACTACACATTCATATATGTTTACGAACCTCCTCATTATATTTGCCATGCAATTTTGAACAATAATAATCTATGACTAAACATGTATACATCAAACCTATATTTTATGACAAATATAATGAGAGGTTACAATAATAAAACCGACAGTCAGTTAGTCATTGTTGAAAATTCAATAGACAATTCGATTTAATTTGATTTCTTAACATCTTATCGATTCCTCATCATCAAATATCACGTGTGAAAAGTGTGAATCGCCGGAAGGGAAAAGAAAAACCAATAGCTGAAGTCGGTCTCTGTCCCCAATCGATAATGCATCAAAATTACACTCGGTAGACTGATGAGTGTGAAATTCGATTAGTCTAATATTTATTTATGTATATATATATATATATATATAAAATTGTGTCTTTTCACATTTTCATAATTTGTCAGTGAAATAAAATGAACACAAATAAAAAAATAGGATGTGCGAATTCGTGGATGTTTGTTGTGTGGTGCGACAACGTGGATTTCGAATGGCACGTAGCTGTTCAAATTCACACCCAGCGTGGCGCGCGCGGTGTCTCTGATCGTCGAATTTTAAGCCGAACCACACCATACAATCAAGCGGGTTACACTCTTACACATACGTATATATATATAATCATTGCAATGGTGTTTGTTTCGTTCCCCTGCATAGTGAGAGAACTTGAATAAAAGATGAGATTCACACCGAACCTCGTACGCGCGGTTCAGGCATCTCACCGAAAACTTTTTCTGGTGTCACCGCGCGACCATTTTATTCTCATTCTTATTACCTGCCAATCTATCACACATGGAGTACATCGACCCATCTTGCACCAATCTTTTCCCACTCTCTATTTTTCCTCCAATTCAATTTTTCCCCCCTTGATTCATTTGTTTCTTCCATTAATATGATTAATATATATGTCGTACTCATTTTTCTATAGCTGTCTATAATGAAGGAATTAACTATTAGTACGGCCATAAATTTTCCGTATTTTTATGAGAATAATCCAAAAGAAGTCCGGGTGAAAACGAGCTTCAAGTTCGTTACGGGTATCGAAGTGGATCGCGCGCGCAGCTGTTGACCCGCAGCAAAATAGCCATCAGAGTGGATAACTGTCACGTAGTTGGTGTATGGTAAAACATGCAGAATGCAACGATACGTATGTATGTACAAATAAATGAACATTGCACCATGATACGCTCACTGAGACATGTGCATTCGAATTAAAAGCGGATTAAGAAAAAATTAGCAGAAGTACAAGACTGCAGTTATCATCATTAACGACAGGCAATTGAAATAAACATATAAGTTCTGCGTTTACATTCACGTGTCTCAGCTATTGCAAACTCTATATGTGTGCACACAGATAAATATAGTAACCATAAAAGAATTGAAGTTTACCGACAGCCACATGGTTGTAAAACGTTCCAATTAAATGATGGGAGTTGTGTTGAATTCACGGATGTGTGGCGCTGCCAATTAACGCCATAGCGTGTGACTATGATTGTAAAAAATTTTTGCTGGTTTTATAGTACCACTATCTACTTTAGATTATCCAATGGAATATATTAGGCAATCATGGATTGGTATACATTTAACTATCATGATAATAAAAAATGCTTAAAAAATTATGCAATAATTATAATTGCGCTCGTCGTTATGTATGAAATGAACAGCGATCCATAATACAGTAAAAATTATATTGAATTAGGGAAGAATCTAACGTTGGCGTATGATAATGTCTTCGTATAATTTTTGCAATAAAATTAAGAAAACTTTGGATAAAATGATTTTTATGATGTCTGTATTTCAAATATTATTGCAAAGAATATAAAATATAATGATATAAACATGGTATAACATTTGAAAGGCGAAAGCAGTCGATAATTTTGTATGAGGACTCTTTTTTTATACAATGTTTGAATGGAAGGTAAACATGCGAGTATCTGTCACAAGTAAATGACGGTGATAAATTTATTGGAAATTTCGATATTTTAGAGATGATAAAAATCCACCGGATGTTGTTTTTCCCTATTGAGTCCGGTATTATCGCACCCTCATTTAAATTTCGCTTTATCATCTGATTCAACATTTTTCATCAATTCTAGCTGATTGAATTTATAAAACATTGATAAATCTGGAATAAATACACATAATAACGAATAAGAATGAAAAACAAAATATGACATAATACCTAAATATTTGAATACTATTTCACTGAATTTGAGCTTCTCCTTTTTTTCGTGTGAAACAACTATACATCTTGATGTCCAATTTATATTTTTATTTTTATCTATGTTTACTCTGTAGCTTATATATACAATGTTGAGTTCACGTATGGTGTAGCGCGCGCGGCCTTTATTATATATCTACACCGAACCTTTTGGGTCGTCGTAGCACACACAGGGTGTCCCTGATGCGAACGGGATAAGCCGCCGCGATACATATAGTGTTAGTCATAAGGGTTTCTTCACAGTTACTTCTTAGCACGCTCAAAGAATTATAATGACGCATATTTCCAACACCGCGAGACATCGCCTTTTCATACCTCGTAAAACTAAAATAAAAGAGTATGGAACTAAGTTCGTGCTGTGGCGACAATATCAAGCATATATACTGACGACATCTTTGACAGTCTTAAACGAAACGTGAAAAGCGAAAGGAATAAATAAATCGTTGATAAAAATTTTGTCACGAAATCTTGACATATTTAATACTACATTTAAAATGATTGTTTGGAAAGTTAACAAGCCAACCACCTTTGAAATTGAATCAAATATTTATTCCCATTTGTGTTTATTTATTTTTTTTTTGTTTCCTGATAACCATCAAAAACATAATCATTCAAAAAAATATTTATGAAATGTTAGTTGATGACGCAGGTATAGGCTCATAACCACTAGCTATCTCTAAAGTCACGTTTATAATTTCAGAGAATTCAAAATTAAATGCGGAAGCTCGTAATTGGCAATCGGAAATTTTAAATCTATAAAATAATTATTTTGATGATCATTATGATAGTATGAGAGCTCTGTATAAAATACCAAACAATACACTGACCTCAATTTTGCTTCAATTTCTACCAGAGATTGAATCCAAGCCAGTGAAATACACAAATTCGAAATCCATTCCAGCTGTTTTACATATCTCTATAACATCCGTAATGTACATTGACCTCCACCGGCCACTCCACACAACATGATGACCACACATTAAAATATTGATTCCTGACAGACTTCGAATGTAATGAATGTTTTTAAATTAGCTGAGACAAAATCCATTATGAGGCAACTAGACGAGAGATACCATAAGCGTGGTGCATTCAAATAAAGCATGAATAATAATAATGATGAACATGATAAAAATAATAACGACAATTAATAATGAAGGTGTGCGAATATTCACTGCTGTTGACACATCACGCGATGAAAATGTTCACAATATAAACCCACACGTATATATATGTACTATTTTATTCTTTCTCTTTTTTTATTTCCGTTTGTTCGTTCAAGCATTATTTTTTTCATTCTTTTTTGTTTTTAAGTTCATGAATTTACGTGTCCATCCGAGTTAATTTGATATAGATATAACATTTTGCAATGGCTCCTCTCTCATTCGCGGAATGACGCGTCTGACTTGGAACGTGCGTGCAAACATACACACATACACCTGCCATCGTGTTTGAAGAAAATATGTATACAGAGAAGAAGAAGAAAAAAACATATTTGTATGTGTATAACAGGTGAAACACGGTAATATAGGGATGATTTTTCAATTATTTATATGGAGCTACACAAACAACCAATCCAGTTTCTATTTTATTACGAGCATATCAATCGCGCTTCATCGACACACATTGATATTTATCAATATTCATCGTATGTACTTTAGCAAGAATAATGTCAATCCAATTAACACATACAATGGCCTACTTTTTCCTAACATGATGCGATCTTGTGAAAAGATTGCCACAACAAATTGGAAAATTGGCGTGAAAGGAATAATTCAAATTGGATAATTAGTTTTTGGATTATACTTATGAATTCCAGTTCAATGCTTCAGAATTAAATGTTATTGAAGCTTTCACTGACTTTCTCTCAATGTTCGTACACCTGACAATACAAACGCTCATGATTTCATGCTTTTTTGAAATTCATTCACAAATTGTTTCTAAAAGAATCATAGATAGAAAGAGCAAATGAATCACGAGTAGGATTGGATCCATTTTGGTCTGTCACAGTGATGATGTTGTTCAATAAAATTAGACGAAGAAAATTGTTTGTGCACTGAAGAATAAATGTCGACCAGTTTGTTGGTTGATGGATGGTGCACACACGGTCGGTGCCATCAGGGTTGAGTGTCTTCGTCTTCTTCTGCTGTAACATCGATCCAACCAGACTCGTTGGACTGTCAGTATGTCTGAATGTATATATATATATATATATATATATATACTCTACTTTTACGCAGGAATTTCTTGATGTCGCGCGGGTCGCTCATCCCGACGCCACTGCGACGGAAAGGCACATCCAGTTTTTCATATGATGAGGAGTCAAGTGATGTCGTCCGACACCATTGTGATATGTCCCCTCGCGAAAACTCTGCAAACGAAATACCATCATGGAACAGCGCAGGTTTAATACTTTTGCAATAAAAATGTATGTATATGTTTATAATTTGTATGTGTGTGTTGATAATATGTTTCCAGAGACCAGATGGTTGTTTAAAAACATTTAAAGACACATTTACTCTTAGTAATGATGCGCAGTTGCTACAAACGATATGGATTGCGTGACTGAACTAACCACATCTTGAATTTTGTCACGTGACAATTATACTGTTGGATGAATCATTATCGTGAAAATTATATTGTCAATGGTTTGACAGGCGTATTTTCAGCTCGTAAAATAAGTGATATGTTTTGCTCTTATTCATTATGTGATGATAAATAATTACAAGACATCATTCAGAGTGATGAACAAGAGAATCAGACAGTCGCCATGAATTTTATGTGTAAATTGAGACGAACCTTAAACTTTTGCTTCTGATCTTGAATTTATAAAAAAAACTATTTGCCATTATCAAAAATATTTTATGATCATTTTTGCATGAATAAAATCGTTATGATGAACAAATAAAAACTCTTGGTAGTATTATTGAATTATTAAACTATTAAATTTTGTCAATTAAGGTGAAGGAAAAAAAATGTGACAGAGTGAAACCAAAAAAATTCCACTCACGTTTCACATGGAATATTATATTGTGTTGAAGCACAAAAGTTGATGATGCTTTTAACTTTAGCCGAAGAGGACACGAGGACGGCTGGTGTCATGAGGCGGGAATGAAAAACGCGGTTTAAATTCGAGATGGTCGGAGATGGCAATCGTTAAGATTTTCAGGGCCAAAATACATGGGAATAATTATTCTACTGAGGTGACAGAGGATGGGAGATTGCGTGATGCGCGTTGACTCGAATGGAGATTGGAGATTGGAATGGGCTACCGTGTAGGTAGCAAAACAGTTGAAGCCAAGATATCCAAGATTTCCCACTCGCTTCCTCTCTTTCTCTCTCTCCCTCTCGCTGCCCTATTCACGCGCTCTTCCTCTTAGCGTTTGTTCTATACCGCCGAGAAAATATCTTAGATGAGAAGTACTTTAGATATCGCCACATTTTCTTACTCTCAAAAACAGATAACACCAAGAATAAACTGCTTTCGTTTAACCGAAAAATATCTTCAAGCTCACATTGTCTCCTTTATTTCTAATTCCATAAATAAACTCGCTTCGCCGAACGACTTCGTTTGAGAATAACTATTATGTATGTTCATTTCAGATATTCTGCTGTAGAGAACTAATTTATATACCAATTATTTAATGTGTTATGTATTTTCTTTTTTGATAACTATAGCTACGTTGACTTCAGGACATCATTATTTGGAGTTATTTTTTTTTACCACGCTGACGGACCCCCATGAGATCTGATCAATAATAATCCGCGCCATATGTTTTGTTCTTGTTTTGAGGCGATGACTCCGTTCGTGGTATCAGCGCACCAGGCAACTTTATTGTTTTACGAGCCAGTTATACAGATTACTTTTACGAGGTAAGAGTGTCCCAATCGCGGGTATATCTCGGGTCTCTTCAACCTCGCGCCTCTCTGATGAATCTACCGAAAAAGAAACCAGGGTGAGAGCGTGATGGTACGGTGTATGGTATCTCGCACGAGTACAAACAACTCAACAACGACACAGCAACCAGGATCAAGAGAAGAAGCAAAAGATAATGGCTTCACTAATTTTATTTAAGTTCTTGCGGTCTTTTACCGTTCGCGATGACTCTGCTTCATAGCCTTGAATCAAAATACTACCTTTCGCATCTCCGGCATTCAAACATAAATTTGCTATGTTCACCTCCCTTATTTTTCTGGTTTTTCTTCTTTTTTGAAATAATTTTAAATAACTTTTATTACCAACCACACTTTGATGGAATATTTTGAAGTTTATGGCGCAAATGCTGATTGAAATAATAGACGACGTAGCATCTAAATACACAGCAATTTGCTTCGAATTCAAAC
Source organism: Meteorus colon (assembly GCA_030523085.1). NCBI lineage: Eukaryota > Metazoa > Arthropoda > Insecta > Hymenoptera > Braconidae > Meteorus > Meteorus colon. The sequence goes on from JAPYZH010000278.1 coordinate 90,978, forward strand.
GTCCATCATTATTTACTTTTTTTTTTATTTACTTCTTCTTCCAGTGAAATGAACGAATTTTTCCAGGCCAATGGGGGAGAGAAAAAATGGAATGATTCGCTGAACAGATCACGCATGGATTGAAATCGGTGCATGTATATCATGACGAAAAATAGAGTACAGTTGATATGGAAGGGATTTTATTCGTAAATTCAGTATTGAAAAAAGAAAAAAATCAGTATTAGTGAATGAATTGAGGAATTGAGGGAATTTGTGCAGTGAAAGCTGTACAATAAAACGGAGTCAACTTTGTTAATAATGATTAGAATTATGTTATTAAAAATTCACTCAGAGATATAGTTTGAGGTTCATGATAATGATACACATGAAGGTCGCTTGATGTTTAACAGTTTGATACGCCGCATCATATGCAGTTGCTAAGACTTTTCATCGTGTGCAAGATTCCATCTATGACAAAGCACAGTATTTTGTAGTTCCGCCACGTTCACAATATTTTTTTCTCTCCGTCTAGATGAGAGTGAAAAAAAAATCATCACACAAGTTAGAGACAGAATAAAAACTACATATCATTTCTTTAGCTTATTTTTTCCTTCTTTCTATCCTTTTTTTATTCTTTCTCGTCAAAAAGTCACGAAATGCGCCGGAAAGTTTGAAACAACTTTATCTCGTATGCATCCGACACCCCGTCGGGGTTGCACGTGTGTATATGCGTCTGGTGTGTTTCTCTTTCGTTCTCTTTATTTTCAATGGTTTTACATGTAAATATATATACTGCTCTGGAGGTCATCATCCACTCGAGCAGTGGAATACACTTAACCGAAAGTATATGAATGTATTATGATGTCTGTATCTTTTTTTCTAGAAAAGTAAAATTAAATAATATTGAGTTTTCTTTTTCAAAGATTGAAATTGAATGACTATCATTCTTAATACATTTTCGATTTTATCACTTCAACTGACAATGTACATCATTCGATCATCGTGTTCAACATGTTCATAATAATTTTGTATTCATTTCAAACACATTCGACATATCATTGGAAGCAACACGTCATATACAGCAGCTTATTGACATCTCATGGGTGTTGAAAAGATTGTCATCAAGATGTAGTAGCTCACAAACTCAACTGTACTAAAATATCTCATCCAACATTTATAATATAACATTGGTGAAAGAGGTATAGGTGTATCATTCATCGATGAGCGATCACAGATATCGATAAATTCGTAACCAGACAAAATGTAAATTAATGAATATACCAATATACTTTCAATACCTCAAAAAAAAATTCCTAGAGATCCAGAGGCGATCAAATATATACTTGTGTCTCCCTTAATTATTGTGCACACATACATACATACTCTCTGTCGTCGTCGTCAACGATCGTTTTTATCAGCCTAGTCTATCTCGCTTTCAGAAAAAAAAATTCCATGAATTCCTCTCTTATTTCCTCTTTTTTTTTTACATCATTTCAAATACTAAACTTTGAATATTCAAAATCAATTCCAATCGATCCATCACATTCTTCACCCCATTTCACTGCAACCGCATACAATATAACATCACATGCACATACACAGACATTCATTTCCATTAAATAAATATTTAATTATTCAATTGAAGAACGTTGATGCAACAGCAATCATATGTTCACATTTCTTCAATATAGGCGTTAAAATTGTTTGATATGCAGAAAGCATATAAAAATAATTGAATATATATATGGCTTCCAGTGAAAATTCCATAGTGAACTATTATTTTTCTTTTCCTTTTCATTCTTTCTCCCACTTTATATAATGCCAATGTATATAAACGCCAAGTGCACTGGAATCCCCGTGGTGTGTGCTGGTCTGCGCGTTTCATGGCGTCGTACAGCGGCGCTGGCTGGACGAGTTGTACAAGCATCCGAACGATTCGAAAATGCCATCGCCGTTACTCTTAGTCCCGCGATACACGTTCCTATATTTTTATATATATATATACATAGTGCAGAAGAGGAAAGAACGAAGAGTATAGAGCATATGTACGAATGAGCAAGATAGAATAAATATATAGTGGGTAAAACTGAAGAGACACGAATGCGAGAGAGAGAGAGAGAGAGAGAGAGAGCGATAATGGTGAATATAAGCTTGCTTGTCGCGCGTTAAGCGTAAGCCAGAAGGTCCTTAGCCGGACGAGGATCAGCCTTAATTAACTCTCGAGCCGCGAATCTCGTTTGAGAAAAGATTCTACGCCATTCAAGCAAACAAGAACAACGAAGAGAGAAACTAGAGGAGAGTGCAAGCAGGATGAAGATTCAATGAAGAAAGACAGAAGGAGAGTAAAGATAAAAGCGGTGGAAGAGGAAAAGTAAGAGAAGAGAATGAGATGAGCGAATGAGAGTCCTGGGTGGTCACAAGATTCCACTTTCTCGATAATTGGTCGAGGTGTTTCAACACCCGACCACCGTCGATATAACCAACGACGATGACGACGACTTATACGTGATCACCACTCGCTCGTGGACATAAGTATACATATATATGGAGATTTTACAGGTATATGTGAAATATAATTGTATACCCGTGAATAACATGTGCGCTCTCACATTCAGAATGCCTAAGTGTGTATGAGGGAAAAAATAAATAAATTTATCTTTGAAGATATGTGGTCAGATACGAGTTGGAAGACATTGAGGGAACATGAGGCCTCACTATAAAGTGTCGCTATGAAAGGGATTTTTCGCACTTGATAGACTTCAATTTATTTATTTATTTATTTTATTTATTTTAATTCAGTATCTTTTTTTTGTTGAATCAAGTGATCACACATCACCCTTTGTTGTATTTTCAGAGGCTAATGACTAGTCATGAATAACTGTCCCTTTTGTTTTTTGTTGAAAGTTATCAATAGAATTTATAAGATATTGGAAGTAGCCAAAGTTATAGAGAAGAGTCAAGAAGAAATGGAAAAATATTCTCAGCACTTATTAGTTGAATAAATTTTCTTTTGTTTCAGGTAAATTAAGAGGATGCTGTAATTAATCCTTTGGTGTGTGTGGGTAAACGTCAAGCGAGCAGAAGCGATATTTACATTCACACAGAAAATGTGACGAGAAAAGAGGTATGAAAGTTCTGCCACCCCAGCATTTGATATACGTTATACATAATTTTTTGATGTACAAAATTGCAGTCCCTATTTGAGGGGGAATAATTTTTCGAGGGTAAATCGACGCATCCCTGTATAGCTGACTCATCTCCATCATGGATCACAAGGGTATGTAATACATACATCTATACATCGGTATCTAAACCCCATGTGTTCTCGCGTTCACTTTAGCTCCTCAATTTTTTTTCCGTTTTTCTCGTTTTTTTCCTCTCACTTCACCCTATAATTCTATATATATATATCTTACATCTTCTATCGTGTTCATTCCTCTTTCTCTAACTATCTCTCCTATCCCCTTCTCCCTTCAAGCAGACAATGTAACATATTTGTATTGGTACGGTCGAACAAGCAACCCCCACAAATTTCGAGGGGTAGCGTTTATTCGTTTGTGAAATTAGTGCTGGTTTTGTCGTATCTTGCGTTATATACACCCGTAGAATGGCCATCTTGTCCAGACGCGACTTGACCTGTATATATATCCCAACAAAGTTTATCGAAATTTAGGGGAATGTCGCGTACTTTCACTCCGATTAAAATATATTCTTTCATACGTTCTTTTTTACAATCAAATTGGGACTATTCAATAAATATCAAATGTTTATATGGAAAACTTTTATCTATCTTCATTACAAATATATGTAAGTATGGAAATGTATGTAGATGATGAGAGAGTGAGATGATTGTTTAATTAAGCGTAAAGATTTCTATCCCTATGCCATGGGGGATGAATGTGCGTGTGCGTGTCATCAAAAAGTGCGAAAGCTTAATTGAGAGAATTGGATCTTGCGCTTGATCGCACGCAATCAGATGATCCTACATATGTATATATATTGTGTGTGTATGTGTGTCTGTGTATATATACACTCGCTCTTGCGTACTCAAACTCTCTCAAATTCCACCAGCGAGAGATGGCTAATGTAAATGGTGTTTGTGGCTCCTTCAACTTCTGTATCTCTGCTGCTTCTCGATCTGACATGTTTTCTCGTGGCAATAACAGACCTCGGGTGCAACTTCGGATTAGGATATCTGTATACATAATCAATCTTCAACCTACGCCTGCATTTAAATTGTTCAAATTCACTCAAAAAGCGAAGCTTATCGACGATTTATAATTTGTCACAGAAGAACAATATGAATATAATTTTCGTCAAGTTATTTATTTTGTTTACACTGAATTGGAGTTGAATTTATATATATATATAAATTTGCGGAATGGATGAAGAAAAATGTCTTGGTGTATTTATTCGTATCGTAATTGCGATTTGTGAACGGGAATTTTTTCATGATTGTTCAACTGTCCGAGCGACGCTCGAGTATAATAATACCTCTGTACATTTTGCAGTCTATAGTGTATATAACGATTCCGTACACACGGCGTGTTTCTCATGTCAACTATATATCGCGTCCGCCACGCACGCCAAAGCAACATTTCACTTTGTGCAATGTGTATTTCACCTTCCGTTTCTCAAGTGAGAGACATTGGCGTGAAAAACATATATATATGTATCCCTTATTGTGCTATACAATTTTGCTACACTTATCTTTAACATGAAAAAAAGAAATAAATAAATGGAAGATAAAGAGTAATGATGAAAAAGCAAAAATGAAAAATAAAAATGCACAGTGTCTACTCTGTATGTGTATATGTGTAGACGCGTATTTATCCTTGTTATCCACCATGATTGGAGATAATTTTCTGATTTATTACATGGATACACATCGAATGTAATAGCCAGTGGACTTTTTCCTCTTTTCAACAACACTTTTCTGTATACATTACACATAGTTCGATTGAACAATTTAATTAATTTGCTTAGACTATCAATCAAGTCGTTCACTAAGAATTATTACAATATCAACAGCAATTATAACGGGCACTAAATCCAAACGCTATAAAATAGAATTGATGAAAAAGATTGACGTTGCAGGAGAAAATTGGTGAAATCAGAGCTTTGCAGGTGTCTGAATAAAATATAAAATTCACAAACATTGAATTTGTTCTATATCTAACCAATATCAATGTCACACATTATCAACTGAACAAATAAACAAAATACCAAAAGAATCATATCAATTTTTTAATCTTCCTAATTTCCCTATGAGCACCTAATTTCACAGCACATCATCTAGATCTCACAAACAACTAAACTGCAACGTAAACTGACGTGCGAGCGTTCAGCATACTCCACCCATCAACTCCAATTCACCCCAAAGCACAAAAGAGAAAAAAAATTTGATGAAGAAGTGCATTAAAGTTAATTCGATGATCTGAGCATAATAAGCTGGTGGTATACAATACATAATGGGTTGTATGTGTCCTATCAATTGGGAATATCGGACGGATTCTCAAATTAATCGCTTCAAGACTTTATATACTAAACATTATACATATACATAGATAAGTATATGATGGCTGTATATTAATATACAACGCAATATGTATTACATATAGTAAACCTAACTATAGTGCACAATCAAGAGGTTTATAAACACAGATAGAAGCCAGGAGCAGCAGCACAACGCCGCAGCTGTCCTCGGGCTCACCTGTTGGTCCCACACTAATTACGAGGCTCAGCATAAAGCCTCCAATATATACATATACATATATGCATGCATGTATGTATATATGTATGTATCATACGTATATGCTCATATATAAACCGGCGCCGTTGATACTGTACCGTCCGCGTGTTCGAATCCAGATAAATATATATGTATATATATATATATGCTTCATATAAATATATATATGTATATGTGCGCGAAGGACGGCGTTATACACGACACTGAGACAAGATTTATCGGGTGAGCTTTTAAAGCAGCGGCAAAACGGCCCGGGACCACACAAGAAATCGGACGGTTAATTTTCTACTTTGCCAATGGCGTTAATTTTTATTTTATTTTTATTCTATTTATTATTATTATACTTTATTTTTCTCTCAATCTTATACTTCCAGCTTTGAATTTTTGTTCATTTTTTCCTCATTTGTATACACATTTTATGTATATTTTATATATTTAATGTTGTGACCTGTGCGCATTGGATATTCACCTGCAGGTATTAATATGTATTTTCGCGATTTTATATGCCAGTTGAATGTAGAGTTGTTGCAGAATACTCTCTATTAGATCTGTATTTATCCATATGAATATATATGAAAAGGAAAATTGTTTGAAATTGTGGAATATTGAAATAATTACAAATGATTAAACATTTACAGATTATTTTTTTCTTTTCTGTTGATATCCTATTATATTTATAGATATTTGGATGAGGTGATGACAGGTGATATCATCATTGACATAATGAAATGTAAAATATTTAGGATAAAAATACACTGAAGTAGATCTCATAAAATTAATAGAACATAATGAATATAAAATAAAAGTCCATTTGGAGGAATTAAAAGTATCTGAATACAAAACTCTTCTCGAAACTCGTTGCAATAGTTAAAATAAAAAATATATAAATAAACGGTCATAGATATATTTATGAGTGCATTGAAGAAAGACAGACGATTATAATAGTTGTCTCAAAACTGGCAGAATGACCTCATCGGCCCAATGCCATTAGTAGCGTGTTAAGAAAAAGTGGCGGCTGCCTTTAATGGCCGAACGATCGGCGGGCGCGCGCGCTTCTCTCTTATACTTCATGCGTATCCTTTTTCAGTCGTTCAACTTAATTGCTTATTTCTCAGGATCATTCGATAGCGCGCGAGAGGTGGTTGTAAAGAAAAAAGATAAATAGAATGAAATAAAATGCATCGTTGAAACGTGAAACAAAAAAGAAAAATTAATCGTGAACGTGAACGTGAACGTGGCAAAACGAGGGAGAGAACGCAGGTTTATAGAGCGATGGCAAAAGAACAGTTGGGGAGAAAACACAGGTCGAACGCGACAAAAATAAGACAGAATAAGAGAGTGAGTGAGAAAGAAAGAGAGATAGTGAAACGATATATGTATATATGGTGGATACATTATTCAGGGAGCGATGCGAGTTTTGCCTGGCGTGAACGCGCGACGAGCGTGCCGGGTTCTCTCGCGCGCGCATTACACGGGTTTACACGCGCTTACACATATCCGTATAGTATAAAAGGTGAAGACACAGTGTAGAGAGCGCGTGTGAGAATCGTTTACACAAGACGCGACAGTCGCGGCACAATAATAATCTCAACCAACAACCAGACGAAGAACTCGCCCATCTATATATCGTAGACAGCAATTCATATAAAATAAAATACCATGAAATAAATATTCCCATACCATTTCATTTCTTCGTTTACTCTACACACACATATATATATATATATATATTTAATATATCGCAAACCTGAATTGCACTCACCATCTTTTTTGTCGCAAAACCATATTTTTTTATTTCATTTGCTATCGGCGCAAATTGTCAATTCTTCTGGCTTCATACCAGACAACGATTCAGCAAAGCGTGGAGTGGAATGATCAATTAACGAAATGGTCGTGCGAGCAACAACTATACATCGACGTATGTGACAAAAAATAGTAGCACTGTGATGTGCGCGGTTTTGTTTCACTGTGCGCAATAGTTGTTGTTTGATACACTGAGAAATGCAGTTCAATCAGCATCCATTAAAATTTATGCGTCACTCCTTATACGATTCACCATATATGAAGTTAAGAATATTTTATTTGTTAATTTAATTCAATTAATGTGTAAATCATTGCTTATAATCAATTGAGGTGAAGAACAGCTACATCATTTGTCTCCATGTCAAATAATTATCAGCTTCGTGCTAAATCATTTCTCAGTGTAAATTGAGCACTCAGAATCTTCATAGCTCCACTGCACAAATTTAACAACACGAAAATAGTTTGTGTAACCATTTAGTTTATACTAATTCAACGATGTATATATGTACTCCAATCAGCTTTAGCAATAACTTAAATTGTCACAGTGATTAGATTTTTTCTGTTAACAACAGATATTATTAGCCACAGGGCAAACAAAAAAAATATTTATGTATAAAGAAAAACATATCCAACTTATGAAACGGTGAAAACTCGTCAAAATCCAACGCCATTTAACTGTTGCTGCGGGTTCCCCCGAGAGGGAATAATCGATTCCCTGAGGCAGTATAACGCGATATGCTCTGTTCGCTGATATATATGTAAGTACATACATACATATATATACTCAGGGGAGAAAATTGAGACATAGATCAAGACGCGTCGGCAACTGTGCGCGCCGGCAAAGAGGAAAAAGGCACGCTCACACGGTTTGTCCGAAATGGCCTTCCCCGGGAGCGTTTAACCTACTATATATCGGGGCTCAACACGTCTCAACGCGTACTCTCGTTGTTTTCTATACACTTTTATATATACCTGTAGAACAGCGAAGCGATGCAACGCAGGTGCACACTGTGCGTAGCCTCCATCGGCGCCTCCTCTTCCTTATATACTTGTGAATAAGCACCATCCGTTTTCCCTTCCGTCCACCCTTATTTCATGCAATCTTTTTTTTTTCGCCAACTCCTTCGCAACGAAGACTTCATCGCACCTTCATCAATAATTCGTGTGGTGTGGCCGATCGTCTGCTGTCCATACTCGGTACACGCTTCATTATACTTGATTTGAGATAAAGAGCATCTTTTTTTTTTCAATTCAAAATTAATTTTACTTGAGCCAACTAATGACCTTTTTTTTCCCAGACATTGGAGTTTTAATTGAGTTTGGTTGTATCCATATCGGAAACATTTTCGCTAATCGTTTATATCTAAAGTTGTGTTTCATTTCCATCATTTTTTTTCTGGAAGAGTAAATATATTTACGTCAACATGCGTTCAAATTAAAATGCATCACCTGAGTGACAGTAAACTTGCGTAGCATTTTATTGCGCCTGGGCCAATCATCCAAAGTGGTATACACACTCTACTTTCGTATATGAGATGATTCGAGATAGCCAAAAAAGAGTGTTGAATTCGACAGCACACGCGAAAGAGAAGAAGTACAGTGGGTAAGAGATAAATATATCCATAGACGCACACACGCATACAAGTGTCGATCGAAATTGAGGCAGACATATTCAGAGGATGAAAGAGAGAGCGAAGGAATGAAAGGAATATAAAATATAAAAGTCCTTTATATAAATAAATACTTCATTCGAATTTTTCATGTGTGCGTGATTTTACTGGATGTACTGATGTGTTTATATATGTAGACTGTATGTGCGTGTATATTTCACGTATAGACGCAGGTGTCATTGCCGAGAGAGATCCTCTTTATTTATTGATTTACTCAATTCGACAAAAGTGCCGCCGTGTTTCGTGATTAAAAGTCGTTATTCTGTCGTACATAACCATCATTTCACTTCCACCATCATAAATACATTATACATGTATAGATATACATATGAACTATACTTTTTTTTTCTCGTGTGTGTTACTGTCTTCACACGAGAAACGCTATACGCGCAGTTAACGCAATCTTTCATAAAATAAAATCCCACCAATCTCATCGTTGATATTTTTTTTTAATACCAAATTCACATCTAAAAATGTTTTGCTCTTCACATCTTTTCCATACTCCAAATCAAAAGGATTAAAAGTGCATATAAGGTAATAAACGGTTGAGCAATGGAAGAAGCTCTCTTGAAGGACGATAAAAGGAATAAGAAAAGAATAAAAAAGTGGAAAAAAAATGCAAAAAAAAAAGAAACAAAGGGGAAATGTGAACTCGGTGGCATAAAGTGAAAGAGAGAGAGAGGGAGAGAATGTAGAGACGAAGAAGTGAAGCGAAGAGTAAGAGGAGAAGAAGACGTGCCCAGCGGGTTTGTCACCGCAGGGGGTGTATATATGTATGTATATAATATGCCAGCCGAAAAACCAACATCGGCGTCGACAAATAACTACCCATATTATCCGATCTTGTAGGCTACCATCTCACCATGACTCTTTTGTGCAGACTCGCGGAGCACGTTATGAATAAGAGTTATAATAGCCTCTGTAGATTGAGCGCCCCACATTTTTTTCTCTCCTTGTACATATAAATACACACATGTGTATACCATATCCTTTTTCCTTCTCTCGCGGTCCATGCCCATCATTTATTCCCGCGCCTAATATCAAATGTTTCATCATTTATACACATATTCATATATCATTTATGTTTTTTATATTATTCATTTCAATAGCGTGAGGTTAAATAGATAATACGTGTGAGAGACAAATGGCGAGTCGGTTTAAATATATATCTATGTATATACTTTCAGAGATATAAATATGCAACGCAGCAATTTGTTGGCCATTCATTTAATTTTGTAGCGAAGATGGTGATATTGAAACCATGAGAATAATCAGGGCATGTTCAACATCGATATTAAATACACTGATATGATATTCTCGTGGTCAATTGAGAATGAAGGTGAATGGATTTCTCATGCATTAATTTATATACAGAGAAATTATATTTGGTGTATCATCAAATTTTAACTTCATAGAGGGAATATTTAAGCATTGATATTCCTTTCATTTCTGAAAAAAAAATTACCTTCCTATCGATTAACGTGATCCTTAGGGCTTCTTCCATCAATGCGATTCATCACATTTGCAAGTTCTCAGACAGACCGATAAAAATGCAATCACAATTGCCTACTGTTTTCCACTAACAGTTAGTCCACATATTAATTATGATTTCTCCTTCGTAATAAATAAATTAAAAATAAGTCCTACAAATGTATTTATTTGCAATAATTTTGTTTTATTAATTTTACTATCACCTTTTTATCTTTCTACGTGTGTGGACAGCTCTTTCATATATACATGAGAATAGTCTATACGTAAAGTGGTAGATATGTATGGAGCGGCAAAGTCGGTCCCACAAACGCGCCGACAAACGCTGTCTCACTATGAGTATATCGTTCCCACTCTTCCTCTCGCAGTATTTCGTTCTTTCATTTATATACAGATATATACTCAGCATACTGTGTTGTCCACTCACTTGCCTACTATACCACACTTCACCGTTTAGTTTTCTTACCACCTCACTCACCCGCACGATCGTCTTTATCTATCTCTTTACTGCTCAATAGTCTTTCTCTTTTCATGCAGTTTGTTCGCGCTCATCTTCGCCTTGGAATTAAACATGCTCGAACGGCGTTCTCAACGCGTTGACATCCATAAGAAAACGATGATGTGCTCCTTTGATTATTAATTTGTCGTGTTTATATATGAACCGATATAAATGTACATTCTCATAATTAATTAATAAACATTTTATATTGATAAAAAAGTTTTTTGAATTGTAGATAAGATGCTTTGTGGTTGTCATCACGTTAGTATCAATCTCTCTCTCCCGGCTGTGTCGAATATTCAATCCACATGTGATTTATATCTTGATGTAGAAGTGTTTGGATAAGGAAATGGACGAAATTCTGGTGAGGAAGTAGATTCAGCCAGTAGTTTTTATCACACAGACAGGTAAAAATTGCTCTGCAGAATTCAATTGTATCCACACTCAATTAAATATAAATGAGTAATGTTCATGATCGCAAGTGTTGTTATTCTTGGTTAAATTGCGTTGCTGGGGCTCATTTAGAGACAAACAATACCTTGAAATTTTTGGCGGTCGAATGGGTTGCGGCAGCAACGTAAATGCGTGCCGATGGGGAGAAATATCTATGGGCGATTATAGCTCTCTTCCTCTTACTTATTCACAGAAAACAACATCAACATATACAACGTCGAAAAGGGAGAGAAAAGACTGAATTGGCGGTTTGCCGGGTTAGAGATGGACATGGACAGGTCTGCATTGTATTCCGCGGCCAGTAAATTCTCTTGCTCCACCCGACGGAGCTCCACACAGGAGTGTAAATGAGAGCCAACGCCGCGAGAAGTGGTGAAGATAAAATAAGAGAAATAATGGAAGCGAAAACGAGAAGTGTGCGGAACGCTACCGTGAGTATTGCCGGGCGCGTCTCTCAGTGGCCCGGCAGTCAGATTTATCTTCGTGCTCCGATAGTCCTTTGTCGCCACGACTTCAGTGAGAACTTGGCATTTTTCACAATTTTTATTCATTTATTTATTTATTTATATCCTTTTTTTCCAAACGCTGATTCGTAATTTTTATTTCTTTTCTTTTTTACCGTCACCTATTATCCCTTCTCGAATTTTTCGCAACCACTCTCGACCATTTCATTTATAATGGCCGAACCTCTGTAAATATTCATCCCTTCCAATTAATTTACTCGTAAATTTAATGATAGATTAAAAATAGAGTTTATGTACAGTTCTTGAATTTAATTTTCATGCTATTGTATTGAATTTTTTTTATATTGGCTCCATAATTCAGTAATGAGTCAAGGTGACAGAACCACTCGGGAAGTAGCAAAATTTCGTGGTCTTCACTTCCAGCTTCAAAGAAAAAAGAAATGAAAACAATTCTTTCGTGAGAATTTCGACACCATCAACAATACCAAGAATGCGAGAATACAAAAAGGTCAACACTCGACATGCTCTCATCCACTTTGCATAGTTTAATGCGGCGACACCTCCCTAGTGTCAATTAAATCCTCGCTCCCGTGGAAGACTCACAAAGTCGGGCTATGGCCGTTTATCCGTCTTCACTAACTTCTTGCCGTCTCCTTCTTCTTCCACGAGTTTTGATGACGAGAGACAAAGTGAATACCAAGCTTGTAATTCGTGGTGGACGCGCTTCTATATGTGCCGGACCTCTGGACAGTCAAAGGGATCCCGGACATTCCGATAGGGTCCTAATCGGAACAAACAGCAGAAGAGAACGGAGGGAAAGGCGAGAGAATTTGAAACGTGGAAGAGCACTCGAGGATTTGGTCGAGGTGGAAATCTTAGATTCAAATCATCGATGAATTAAGTTGCGATTTAGTCTGATGTTCCATGTAAATTGAATGTGACAATTTAGATTAGACATACAACAAAGATATTATTGATTCATCTATTAAAGATTATTCTTCATTAATATTAAATATCATATTTGATGAGAATTTTTCTGAGTACCGTATTAAATGCAAAGTTGAAAAATGAGCCAAAAATTGTCGAGATTTTTTTTAATGATTCCCCATTATGGCCGGTAAAATTCGATTTTTATTATTACATCAAATTGTGAATGTGAGAAATTTATAGTAATCCGTGAATAAATGGAAAAAAAAACAACGTAAGAAAGAATATTTGAAGAATTATTGAAGAATATTTTTGATAAACGAACTTTGTATATGATAAAAATGATTTTTATCATAATACTAAACTGCGGATATAAAGAAATATGAATAGACTGAATGAGATGATTTGATTTGATACGTGAAGTAACGGAATAAATTGTCAATAATCAAAATAATATACATAAACATAGTCAAAATATTTCCGGGAGAAACAGAAGGCCTGTAAAGGTTAACCCATACTCTGGCAATTTGTATGCTGATGTCTATCTCCTACGAATAATTTATAAATGATATTAAATCGAGATCTCTTATCCGCATTGGGCAGCTCAGCTTGGTACCCTCCACCTCAATTGCTTTCTCTCCCTTCATACATTTCTTCTCTTATCTTCTTTTTCCTTCTTCTACTTCTTCTCTTTTTCCGATTTCATCCACCCTATATAAAACCGCAACCATCACAATTTTTAATTCACCAGCAATTCCACGATTATCCATCCCGATTTCATCGTAATACCACACGATTATATACTCTAAGTTGCCAACGATCATGAGTAAAGGGGATAAAAAACTGAATGAATAACAACGAATGAAATAGCAATAATAATAGATGTATTCGTTGAAGTGAACGCCAGTGATGCTTCGTTGAAAACGATAATTAATAACAGATAATAAAACCCATAACATTATATGAATATATGTGTATGTATATTATGTATATAAAAAAGAGGAAGAGAGACGGTCGATATTCTAATTGCTCAGAGAGTATCGATATCGCTCGTTCAAGAATCCGTTAAACTGCGCCATAATTACGAGGCGTCCGCTCTCGTTCGCGACTTTATCCGTCTAATCATCGGAATTTATTGCCAGGTTGGTAGTTAAAAAAAACAACATCAAATTATCAAAGTGCTTATAGTCATCACAACACAAACGCACACACGTACACATATTTTGAGTGTCAGTGCGTGTGCGTGTGCCTCACTTAGTTTTATTTATTTATTTATTTTTTATTTTGTCTTTCTCTTTTTCACCTTTTCCCGCATTGCCACAGAACCCACCGCTTAGAGCAATTAAAATACTTCAACGGGCAATAAAACGAGGTTCGCACGTGAATTAAAAGTATGGGTCTGTTAACGCGTTTCTCACTCGTTCAAAAGTTGGAGCTCTCACCAGCTGCTGCTACTGCTGCTGCTATTGCTATTGCTGCTGTTTCTCTGACTTGCACATTGACGACACAGCCTCGCTTCACTTCAAAAATTCATTGCAATCGTTTTAGAATGCGAAAAAAAAAGAGAAAGAAATGAAAGCAGTGAACAACAATCGTATGTTCAAATGCGCACATACACAAATATTCTCTCTCACTACCTTTGGCAATGGAAGGCCAGTACGAAAAAGGAAATGTCGAAGATTAAAGAGATGAAGGAAGAAAAATAAAAACGAAATAAAATGTAGTAGTGTGCGCACTTCACGGTGGAATGTTATGCTGATGTTTTACCATGAACGAGTGAGAGAGGAATAAATATATTTGCTTGTAAGTCTTGGCCAATATGGAAAAATATGTTGATGTGTACGTTGATTCAGATGTCGTCTGCAATGAGTCATGTGATGGATGAGAATTCAATCAGAGAGAAATAACACATTCTTGTATCTCTTCGATGGCAAATGAAAATTAGGTCACAGAATTTGTATTGGATTCTTCACTCATCGGTTTTTTTGCAATTGTTATATTGTAGGAAATATAATAATTCAATTCTGTTCATTGCATGATGCATAGGCTGATTTTTTTGGATTGTTGTATTCGCTTGATTGGGATAAATGAAAAAGGCATTCGTGTATTTTTAAATTAATATATAATTTTTAGTCATGTGAATTTTTAAGGGATGGATGTGGGAAATAAAGATAAAAAGGGATGGAGTCATTCTTCCATTTCGTTTTTTTTTGTTTCTAAGGGTGGTACAATATACAATTACATGCTGTAGGAATTATGATTCAGGAAATATTGAGGCCGCCCACGGCCCTCTCTTATTGCTTGTATTCGTTTGTTTTGTTCATTCATTTAATTCCCATTTCGTTTTTGTTCGGCTTTTTTCTCAGTGAGCCACTGCAGGATTTCCTCCAAGCGCCATTATCTAATTAGTACATTTCAAATTTGTGATAATGATGTATTTTGCAATGGAAACTATTACAAATTTTTCCCTTTTTCAACTTTCTTGGATAGTTAGTGTGTGTATGATTATTGAATTTTATCGATCGCAGGTTATTGGGGGTGATTCACACGCGAGATCCATTTCCTCTTATAATTTAGAATGTGACAAAATGAAATGATATATAAATTGCGAGATTTTTGTGCTAATAATCAAATAGCGAAAGAGGATAAAGGGACGGAATGAAAAAATATTTTCTACAATATATTGAAAGAGATAAAAGAGATAAGAAATATAATTTTGATTTGGTATCAGTAAAAATGTCACTCATCGTCTGTCATCGATTGTTGAACCATTTTGTTTTTCTTTTTGTGATCTGACAGTTCGTAATTTATTCCTGAGAAAATAATGAAACAGAGAAATCTTTTCAAGCAGACTTTTTTCTTCGATTATAGGAACATTGAAGGATTGCGTTTCGATTAAGAAAACTAAAAATCATTTCTATATTCTGTATTCCAATCCGTGGCTATTATTTCTTCTTGTGTGTTTAAAAATTTCATCCGGCGGCGCGTTTATTTATTACTCTTTGAATGGGAACAGTTTTTTGTCTCATGCATTGAATCCATTTGTTTCTGCAGCACTAATAATGAATAATCGTAATTAATATAGTTAATAATTATTATGGAGGGGATATTTGTATTTATAATATATATAATATATATTCATATATATATAATATAATATATGTCACTAGGGTACATATTTACAATTGGGCTGTAAAGAGTGGAGGTGCTCGTTTCAATTAATTTTTTTGTATGTTTTTTTGTGTTTTTTTTTTTTTCGTTTTTTTTTCATTTATATTGCAATATTTTATTCATATAATGATCGTTACGTAGTTGCGATTAAACACCTAAAGTATTAGCAGGCAAATAAATTAGGCGCTCTCCATCATCTTCATCTCATATTTTTTTTGTATTTTTTTTTTTCGTTCTGTTTTATTTTTATACTCTCTCGCAACGCGACATTTTTGTTCGAGAATAAAATGTACAAATGGGGGCGGCGTTTGGTGCTGTTTCACCGGTGCGCGCCTGGTGTTTACTATCACTATTATCAGTGTCCACACAACGGTGCAATCGAATGATCGACTCGAGCCCACCAATATAATTCCAGGCATTTTATCAACTATTTACACACGTCACACGCGATTTTATTTCTTGTTTGTTTGTTTGTTTGTTTGTTTATTTGTTCATTCGTTTAATATTTTTTTTTGCTTTTTCTCTCGTGTTTTCATATACTTCCACCGATACAGTTCCCTTTTCCACTCTTTTTCCCTACGTATTTTTCACCCGAAAATTTTTTTAAAACTTCGAGCAAATATATTATTTATCACGCACATCGCCGCCCACAATTGACAATTGTCTATATAACGTTCTTAAAATTGCACTTTATTATAATATTGTTTGTTTTTCTTCAATTTTTCGGTCTCTACACGTTCTTGTGCTTACGTTGATTCCTCTCAACACGAACAGCAGCAATATAGTTTTCTCCATAAAAATTCTTCATTATCGTCCTGATCATCATTGCCGTAAATATCGAAATGTTTCTCTTAACTCAGTTGAATTCTACCATTTCCCTGACAACAAAAATTTCTTATCCAAAACGTTCTCACATCAAACAAAGATTTGAGAATACGTTCAAACAATTGAAATTTATGGCTACGATGGTTCAGACGTGGAGTCCGGCTCGAGTTCCCGCTCGTCTGCCGGCGATTCATCGCCACTGGTGATATCAAGATCCTCATCATCTTCATCGTCGTCATGATCCTCATTGGTACTAGTGACAGGCTCGTTTTCATGTCACGGACTCCCACCGCCCCCATCAGCCTCGTTTCGATGCCCAGGTGTTAAACTTGGACTTCGTCGCCTCTTTATACCTCGCCTTTCATGCAAACCATTTACCATATTTTCAATGGATTTTAATTCACCAGTTGCCGTTGCTGATCCGCTATTAGCCGTAATTCCACCGCCAGTTGCAGGCGTTGGTGAACCAGTTGGTGGTCTCGGTGGAGGTGATCTTGGACTTAAAGTACGACTACCAGGCGTCACAGTTTCAAACGCAGAACCGTGTGAGGGCGCTGGTAATGTGTAAGGCGCAAAACGATGGCCCTTCAATTGATGTAATGGACTCGATAATGGATGTGGATAATGCGCAAATAACGCAGGGTGTTGCGATGCAGCTATTGCCAGTTGTGCATTCAGTAGCATTCCAGGCGTGACACCACCATGCAGTCCAAGTGGGTTTGGTGGTATTAATGGTCCGGGACCCGGATAAAGTCCCGGTACCGGTGGATAAAAATATGGCAGAAGTGGTGGATGAAGAACTGGTGGTCCAACTGAAACGTCGGGCCTTGGGCCTTCTGATGTCGGTCCACCGGGGACACCTCCACTCTCTGAACCTGACGATTCGCTTCCTTCACCACGTTCACTTATCCTGTCGTCACGCTCTCGTGAATGATCGCGATCTCGATGATGGTGTGCCGGATGAGGTGTATCAGGTCCAACTACATCCAACAATTTATCATCGTCATCCAACATGTCATTCACCGAATTGGACGACCTGCGTTTATCCGGCGATGCTGGTGCGCCTGATGTCAAACGGGAACTTCCACCTGACACGGTCAACAGCGCCTGTCTTCTGCAACAACGACTCAGAGTTAGCAATGATGAATAGACAAGAGAATAAATATATATAAAAACAAGGATAGAAAGTTAGAATAAAAAGAAGGTTCGTGAAACGTGAATCGAATTGATAACACAGATAGGGATTGTGGAGCGGGAGTATAATGACTAGTGAAAAAAATAAGCATTGCAAAGATCCGGTTTTTGCGTCGTGTAACGAGCGGGAGGAAGGAGGTAAGAAAGAGTGCGTGCGAAAAGTCACGGATTGTGACTTATGAAGTCGTTACACGTAACGGTCATTCGATATATCGGTAAATAGTCGTTCAAGTCGTTGACGCGAACACGTATATGCCGCAAATGCTTATATATATACATATATATATACATGAGCAGATAAATTGTGACTTTACCCTATCGCACAACAACCTGTTCATGATAATAATAACTGCGTTTATTTACTCGGTAGCATTTTGCAGTTGGATATGTGTACACATGTATATATATATATATATATAGGTATGAAGAAGGTGAAGCTGGTAGAAATTTATGGGATAGTTTAGACATGGATAATCGTGCCGGAGGCGCCATGGGTATTATAAATTAATTGCCTTAATCGTGGCGCGAACGCCTGGTCTATTCGCATATGAAAATACTACGATGCTGTGTGTACCCTCGAGGGAGCCTGAGAATATTTTCTATCCGCTGATACATACGTATACTCACAACGAAATATTTACATTCAAAATTACTATGTCCACTTATCAGTTGCCAACCATATCGACATTGTGATGGAAATTACTACAGTAACACGAGGGACAGAAAATAATTACCAAGCGAATTTTTTACTGCTTCTACATTATGAGGTAATATTATGGCTTACATATTCTGTAGTAATTGATGAAACTGTGAAATTCTTTTCACCAGAATGTAAATTTTGTCACCAGCACCGTTTAATATATCTCCACTTTAAGTAAATTTGTCTACTACTATTATGATAAAATTTATGTTGAAGTTTACCACAGTGTGTCTTCAGTATCATTTCACTGTTACGTGAACATGTCAAAATATTTCAACTCTTGAGCCTGTCAAACGACCACGCGAATCAGCGAAAATTTATGATACATGAAAACATTATTAACAACAACGAGTTTTCTTCTCGGCTATATATTATATATATGTGCACCTATATATAAAATATATGTAATATATATGTACACCCGCGATCGCTACTGATTGCAGTATCACTTGTATCACTCGTGTCTATGAAGCGAGAAAGTAAAAAAAAAAAAAATGTCGTAGCATATTTCTCATACATGTATGGGACACGTGCAATTGTGCAATTTATACTTTCGATCTTCAACCGTAAAAATAAATTGTCAATCGTATTGGTTTGTGAATTTTATTCGAATATCTATTTCGATATTTACATATACATATATCGTGTCCATAGATTGGAAATATTCTAGTCAATCCATTGTGGTAAATAACCTTTGAATAAACATTACTATACTGTAGTAGATAAAAATAAAATTTTGCCTTTTGGTGACGCGACCACATATTGCAATCGAAATACAATTTATCGCAGTCATATCTTGATTTTCCGATATCCATTCCATTACGATATACATTGCTTTACTACAACTACATCGCAATGTTAATACATATCCACAGTGTTGAGTTCAAAGGTGAGATTAGCCCTTTAATCACGCGGACAGTTCGCACTTCTAATCATTGCAATTTTCACGATTGCCTTCTATATTTATGCGACTCACACAGATGTATACATTGACACATTTCACAACACTTGTGCATCAAAGAGTTTGAGCTCACACGTGTCTACGCAAACAAGCGATTCGCACGCACGCCCTGTCGTTAGTCTTTCGTCACGATTTCGTGGTGGTATAGCACCATATTGAATCTGCTCATTCCCTATCTCCTACATTGACTATTTATTCATTCTACTTTTTTTTTTTTATTCTTATTCTCATCCCCCGCGAGCGACGTCGATCGCGCGATAGACTCGTTCGTGTTTATACACGAACTGCGTGACGCCTCGACAGATCGATTACCGCGCGTGTTGGACGACGCGGTACTCGCGCTTATATATTTTAAACATATACATTATACAGACATATTTATATGTATGTACTTGGTTATACATGTGGAAGTATAGAGAACCTTTTTTGCTACCCTGTCACTCGTCACTAAATAAATTTACCCACACGCTCGCGTTTTTTGGGGTCTTGGTCAATCAGCACGAAAAATCATGATTGCATTTCGCATTGAGCATAATATATAACCGCTATGTAAAATATATATACAATAAGGACGTTAACAATCGCATTTAGCATTTACTACTGAGAGTGTCAATCATTCAATCATATTCATTTCACTATATAAAATATAAAATAAATATCTCCTATTAGAATGAGAGTGAGATAATTCGTTGTTTGTTTTGAAAATTGAATCTGTCATTCAAATATGATTTCAATTTTCGGTTTATTTATATTACATTCAATATCTCACATATCGATAGAGATATGAAAATAAGAAGAATGACGTTATGTAATTCATAAAAACCGATAGAGAATAAAAATATATAGAGAATCAAGTGGTGTTTATTTTTCACTCTTATTCCTATCAATTTATTCATCACTTTTTTCTCTTATTTTAAACAATAGCTACAACATCTAAACCAGATATACCTGAAAATGAGCTAGAAGACCC
Organism: Meteorus colon; assembly: GCA_030523085.1. Taxonomy (NCBI): domain Eukaryota; kingdom Metazoa; phylum Arthropoda; class Insecta; order Hymenoptera; family Braconidae; genus Meteorus; species Meteorus colon. The sequence continues at coordinate 111,834 of JAPYZH010000278.1, forward strand.
GATTTTGTTGTACGACAGAGAGGATTACCAGGTTTTCCCCCCATAATACCGTATAATGCGATCAGAGCGGTACATGCACACGTCGGTTGAGTTCGTTTTGCATGTGAGAAGGGACTGGTAAATAAGCTGACATGAGAGTGAGGTGAAACGAGGGGCGCACAAGAAATGGGCGAGAGTGAGAAAGGGCATTAAATGCGCGGGGGTGCAAGTGCACACTGGAAGCATACGAATCGATAACACTGATCGCATGTGTATGTATTTGTATATATATTTACAAGGGAGAATCCCTTGTAAATATATATGCACAACTAGGTCCAAGCAATATTGTGAGTGTATGCATGTGTACACACACATTCATATCACCATGTCATACTGACACATCAATTATCGACTGCAAAGAGACCTTCCCTTTATTGCAAGTATACATGCATAATCTGGTTTCTTCTTTTATTTCTCATTCAATTCTTTCACCACGGTGTTATTCTCTTCTTTTTTTTCTCTGTCATCGACACCGTCTGGTAGAATTTTTCGATGGTTTATTTGAAGATTGGCCTCTGCCTGATAATCGTACAATTTACGAGACGAACTTTGTGAACTTAAACAAATGAGTACATGGTAATATAAATGATTAAGTATTCGTCTTGAGTAATTTGCGTCCATATTTTTTATGGGTCATTGACGCAAGGTCGAGTGTGACAAAAAATATTCAAAATATGATAGTGTATTTTATGTTTGAATGAATGGAAAAGCTTCAGTGTGCAATAAAATTATTCCGAAGAAGAGTTTCTCTATATTTTTTATGATTATTCAAATTCCGAATGAAATAACAAGTAGTATCGCGATTATATTTATGTGCATTGGACTCATCTAATGGTTTTTGTGAGAAAATCCATAGATGCATTGAGGGAAGAGATTATTCTCTCCCACATACATACAGATTTGGAATATATATATATATGAGAGGGAGAAAAAGGCGACGCCCTTGACACCACTGGATTTTACTGATTATCATTAGTATCACCGTCCACCCTCAACGATCCCTCGTTAAGTTGAATTATAGTCCACCCTTTCAGCTCGTTCGATGTGAATGCAACTACTACTACTGTCACCACTATGGATACGACCCTCTCAAGGGACAATTTTCAGCGCATCTCGCGGTCGCGTTTAGCCGTGTCGCATTCAACCTCAACAAAGTGTCAGTTGATACACCCACGCACACGCACATACATTTATTTGCGTATGCGTGTGCGACATGACTCTGATGTCGCGACCCTCCGCCTAAACTCGGGATAGATAATGCCATGAGGGAGTTATATACGACCACAGTCAATTCCCTTTCACGAATTTTAAATTGCCGACACACCTCCACGAAAATTAGTCCCTATCTATAAATAAAGGGAGAATGAAAAATGAAGAGTCATTCAATTATGAAAATAAATTCGCACATGAAACATTAAACATTCAAAAAAAAAAACCAAAAAAACAACATAAATAACTCCATTATTTCTTTCTGTTCTATAAAATTAATTATTGTACCAAAATAAATATACTCGACTAGTAATAAGTGAACACGATGATCCTGAAAGTAATATTGTAATGAGGTAGCATGTCATTGAGTTCGATAAAGTCAAGAATACATCGAGAAGGCATTTTCAAGAGGGAGGGACTCGCGTCTCATCATCTTTCACCATCACGGTATAAACCACTTCGAGAATGGTCTTTATGCGCGAGTATATACATCACAACTTGTAGTATAGTGGGCTAATATAAAATTCAAAGCCAACCCAACATAGGAGACAATGAACAAAAGAGAGAATAGATATATAGTGAGTGGCACCCTCAACTTTAACGACAGCACCGCCCCTGAACATCAGTATGCTAATCCAATGATTGGCTATGTTCCAACCTCATCCCCCCATTCTACCTTACATTCTGACCCTTAATCTCCCATTCACTACCTACTGCATCTCTTCATTCCTTTACTTCAAACCCATATCCTTGACACTTTTATAAACAATGTGACGAAGCATTAATTCACACGCTTTCAAACACGTTTATCAATGAATGCCTCTTCATTTAAAATTAGCTCCATTATGTGAAAAATTCCAAATAAAATACTATTTGTTACAAACAAAAGAAAACGAATATATCTCGAAACAATTTACAGATAATTTATCTAGAGAAAATGAATCATTCCAGTTATCTGCGATTAATTCAATCATCTCAGTCTTCAGATCAATGTAGAATTATGAAGGAAATTCATAAAGATAAATAATGATAAATATCGTTAACGCGTGATAATTGAATGATCGATTTAACACTTGATGTTCCCCTTCAGATAATAACGAGCTTCAATGGTTAAAAAATAGCGTCATGCTCTCTATGTATATATTTATATATTGAATATGTATATATAGATAGGTAAATAGATATGAAGTGACTATAGGGATGAAAATTCGATGCATAGTCAACTTAATACTATCAAAAACCACTTGAATTCTCTCACGGCCTCGGTTAAATTGAAATGGGTTTTCATATTGGGCAGTTAACTGCGTGTTATATACGTATACATATATTATATTCTCATATATACGTATTTGTATATGTGTATATACGGATATATAGTCAAAGAGAAGCGCAGTAACGCAGTAGAAATGGCACGACATTGTCCCAGAGGGGCGAAAATCCACATGATGCCTATAAACTTGCAATATTGAATACAAATGGACGGATCACGACCCAGTAGATGAAGTTGGGGGTGCAAATGAGATTCGGGACGTGAACCCCATTGGCGCTCTTGTTGAGAGGGTTACGTATACACTGTGAATGTACGCGCGTTATCGAGTTTATTTAACGACAATTCCATTGGGACTTGTGGTTACGAGAAGAAACAATCGCATGCAAGGAAAATTGCTCCTATTATAACTACTTTTTTTAACATGGAGGTGAAGTGGGAATATTGAAGGACAATTTTTGGGATCATCATTTCATTATGAATATTAATAATGAAATGGTTTGCGGAAAATGTGAAAAGGAAATAAAATCGAAATTTTGAAAGCGATACTCACTTTTTTTCTCTCTTGCCCGCTCCTGTATCTCGAAATCCCTTGGCAAATGGATTGTTGTCAATTTTCAGCTGCGTTATCTGTATAATAAAAGATAATTCATTATGAACTGTGAATAATTCTCAACAACTGAGTTAAATTGAAAGTTTTCATATAATAACAATTCATATTTGGTTAATATAAAAGTTGAAAGAATAAATTATTATTTTAACAGTTGACTGAATATATTTCGTAATAAGATTAATCATCACAGTCGTAATTCAAATTGATACAGTTTTGAAAGCCGACGAAAGGCGGAGATAATTGGAAGCTGATTAAAAGAAGAGTAAAAAAAAAAGGCAGAGAAAAAAATGAACATTTTTGTGTCGTGAGACAAACAGAGGCAGCATTATATTACATTTGGATTAAATATACACGATTTCTCGAAACTAAATATTTCAAACTGGCCACATGCAGATTGTGATACCATGAGATAAAATCCAATGTCTATAGTTTTTTTCATATTCTGTGTTCCCCTTTTCGACTCTAACTCTTTCAGTAAAGTTTATTTTTTCATAGAACAGCTGAAGTATAATAATGATTGCCTTCGTGAAGCACATTAGAGACCAGGACAAACTTCTAATCTTGGGGCAACATTATTGATTGCGATATATATTCCTGATATTCAGAACAGTATATAAGCGAAGGTATAATATGTTATGATATTGAACTAAACAAAAATGAAAAGGAAAATATGCAGTCACAGTAGAGAAAAAAATATTACACCACGGTATCAATGCATTACACATATGTATTTCTGGAAAGACAATATAGGCGAATACGTAGAGGCTATTTATTCATTCCAAGGCTAAATTCTAGTCTATAGAATCGATTTGGAGACGATCGTTGTATATGACGTGGAAAGAAAATTGATCATCACATAGAATCGTTCATGTAGAATGAATTAAACGTTTATTGGAATAAATATGAGATTACTATTGGATTGAATCGATAAAATAGATGAGAGGTGTTGGAAGAAACGATGAATACAAAGTAGAAATGAATAATAAATATTGACTTATAATACAATTCAAGTGTACTTTCGTAGTGACAAGAAATTAGAAATAACTCTCAAGTCGATATTTGTGCAAGAAAAATTTGGGTAATTCTTCGGAGAGATAAATTTTTTTTTCAAGCAATTTGTTGTGTAAAATATTTTTCCTCGCTCAATTTATCCAGAGCTTTTTCCACAGTTCCATGGAAAATATTACTTCTCGATAGAACTACTAGCAATTGAGCAAATAAAATTGGGGAATTCCTGAAACTTTCTCATGACGAAAAAGTGGTTGGAAACAAGGCAGCTCTTGGAGTGGCTCCAAGGTGTCTCTCGTAAAACTTTACCCTCACGTTAAAGATCTTTTCAAAATTCCCCCACACAATTTCCATTCCCCTTCCATTACAACGCGTTCACTGTTTGACTTTCGCCGACGAGTCAATATTGAATTCTACTTCCAGCGTTGAGAAGAAGAAAAGAAGAAAAAAAAATCGAATGGTTGTCCCAGACACATCGGATAAGAGTGAATGAGCGTGAGAGGAAACAGAAGTGAAAAAAATAAAGTTAAATAAAGAAAAACTGAAGAAAGATAGAGGAAGAAAAAAAGTGACACACGACAATGGTGCTCCTACTGCTGCTGCTGTTGCTGCTCACCTTTTCGTTTTGATAGGCCGTAACAGCGATGAATTCCGTCTCCTTGAATACGTAACTTCTGAACGTCGAGTAGGGCAACTTGAGTACATCGTTCGCTCGTACAAGGTGAAACCTCGGTTGATATTTGTGCATCGAATTTAATATCGTCTGAAACGAAATAAAAAAACCATATATGGGACAGACTGCTTCACACTTTTTCAATAAATATTCATAATTTATTACTTAATCACATTACTTCCAATTTTTTTGAATATTCTCCAATACATTTACATTATAATTAATACTAATAATCGATAACTCGTTTTATTCCATGTTTGTATAATTCTGACACATCAGAAGTGCGAAACCAAAATATGAACTTTGGAGCAATAGAAAAATGGAATAAAATATAAAAAAGTTCTAAGAAAAAATCTAGTGACAAAGGCCATCGCGGCATCATCATCAAGTCCACGGGAGCACTGAGATCCGGATCCGTCGGTGATAAAAGTGAGCATAGGAAGTGGGCGGACATATATAAATATATATATATATATATATATGTATATACTTGTTAATGGCAATAAATAAAATATCCCAGTGCCATTTGGCCAGTCGATCGAACCATGGGCGGCATTATACAAAGGAGAAATAATTAGTGTCTGGTAGATACGACTAATCTACGCGTTTGTCATTAGCCTATCAAAGCTATATAAATGCCTCCTCCACTTTGTCTTTTTTTTCTTCTTCTCTGCTTTATTTTCTCTGTCAGTGGCATTCAGCTAAATATGCGAGAACACATCGAGCAATTAGTATTTCTCAGTATATCTCTCCCTCTCTCTTTCTCTCTCGGTGTCCTTTAATTTTCCCACTGCATCGCTCAACTATATCTTGCTCAACGATGAAGAGAAAACTGGTAAAAGACACTTGCGCAAAGAATTTACGGATATATATCCACTGCGGAAAAAATAAAAAAGAGAAGGGGCGAGAGTGTATGTTGTGTATAATCCACAGTTCTACACAGAAGCCGACGCAGCTAATGACTCTGTCCGCAGTAATCTCAGGGTGTTATCTGTCCAGCTACCTGGCGGCCCACCTACTTGGAATCGAGAGGGCGAGGCCCCGAATGACTACGCGACGCCAATCGCATCCTTTCTCTCTTTTTCTTCACTCTCTTCTCATCGTCTCATATCCTTTCGCGTTTCATATTCTCATGTCTTCGGTTTACGACTTTAAACATCGCGAAATTTCGTGAATTTATATCTAACTTTTTGTGGAACCGACAAAGTTATAATGGGTGACTGGAATTACCGGATTTACCATTAATGCTATAGATTGCCGATTTCATTCACGAGCAGGCTGAATTTTGTATCTATTCAACGGTCCATTGCGATCCAAATATAATTATTCGTCAGCGTACACAAATTTATGAATGGATACAGCTTTAAATAATTATCTATAAATGCATGTGGTGAATGGCCGAGAAACCAGTAATGTGATGTGTAATTTTGAAAAATCATACTTATGTTTTCTTCATTTATGTGTATCTATATATATATATATATATATATTTATGTATAATAAATGAAGAGGGTGTGTGCTCGAGGTGGCGCCATCGCATCATATGGTGGCACACTCTGGAAGCTACACACCGGTAAAGGATAAGGTGTAAGAGGGGTGAATGGAGTAGAGATGGAGGAAAGAAAAGGCGAGGCGGCAGTGGAGTAGGTGGTGAAGGCCGGGTATCGACCGCCCGAAAAAGGGGTGGATTTTCCAGTAAAGTTGCGAGAGGGAAGTGTCTTAAAGACGGCAAGGCGACATGCTCCGCATTTGACAGTGTTCGCGAGGGAGAAGAAATATACGCAAATAAAGGCATGGAAGTGACACCCTGTGTAGCTATTGATATTTATAACATAATGTTTATACGTTCAATCATATTCGTCAATTCAACCAATAATTCGTGGCAATTTCAATGTGTAATCGACTGAGCGAATAAATGGAAAACCTGTGTGGTGAAAATAATGAAATCTTCAAAGGGAATGCTAATCTTTAACACTTGCTCTCTAACTTTTTCCTGAGTGTTGAAATTTAATTCCTCTTCTTTTTTTCCTTCTCTTTTTCCAATTGGTGGAAAGCGAAAGTGTCTGGTAGTTGGCCGGTGGGTTTTGTCGTCTGAAAAGGAGTTTGTGAACTCGCGTCAAAAAGGGCTCTCGTCTTGAAAGAACTCTTGGGAAGAATGTCTAGATAGGCGCCTTGACGCTCATTAGACATGAGAGAACATCAAGCCGTGACAAAAAAGTTTGGAACATGAATGAGTAACGTCATTGAATGCAGGCAACTCGACTATGTTTCAACTCAACTACCACTGCCACTTTCCAATAATTGAGAACTCACATTAAATCTATAAAATCTATAAAGTAATTGTTATTACAATATCAATTCATGATTCAACTTTAATTAGAAAAATCGGAAATCTTATGAGTGACTTGAGATTAATCATCTTCAAATTATAATTTGACTGCGAAGAAACTTCTATACATTCTAAATTACAAAGGCGGATGGATTTATTCATCGCTTGCAACTCTGCAGATCGGAAGGAAGAGAGAAAGTGAAAACAAAAAAAATTAATGGAACCAAATGACGGAATTGAAGAAACAGCGAGAAGCAAAGGAACCCTCACAAAAGTAAACTTTGAATGGAAATCAGCCTGCTTACACATCGATTGCGGTACAAAGTTTCCCAATCGTCCAACCACTTTTTCGCTTTCGCTCTCAGAGCCCTTGTAAATAATAAAAAAAATATATTGTCCGCCGTGAGGGTTCGGTATGCACGATCGTTTGAAATCACAGTAGAGTAAGAGCACGATAAAAGAAAAATGGTACAAACAAATGTTGTCTCTTTGAGAAGTTTAGAATGAAAGATATTTGATATTCATTTTTTTCTGTTGTCCAACAAATGGATAATTCATTTTTATTTTTATTAGACGAGTAATTCAATGGTTGTCGAACAAAGTAGAAAACAAAAAGAAAGACAAGTGTATAAAATATAAGAATAAGGTGATGGACGAGAAAAAGAAAAATGCAGTTCATAGTTCATAAATAATTAATTCGGGTTGCTCGCAGTCATTCTGAATGCTCGGCCTTTACTGACTGGTAAAATTATCGCTTCTGCTGACAATGGACTCGTTGATTGAAGCCGATCGAATGCCATGTTCCTCCTTTTTTTATTCTCTTTGCCCTCAATTTGATTCTATCTTATTGGTCTTTTTTTTCACTTCTATCTTGCAAGCGTCGCGAAACTTGCCATTGAAATTCTTGGATGACACCCGGAGGTTTTGCTTCCGCTCCGTTCACCTCGACCCCGTAATTTTTGCGGCCGCGGGTCAAACGTAAAAAGAAAAAAGAAAGGAAATAGAGGAAGAAAAAATCGTAGACGAAAATGAAAGAATGAGAGAAAAGAGAGAGAAAAAGTGAGTATAGAAAAGAAAGAAAAAAGCCGCAGCCACAGCCCCCAGGAAAAGATGCTATAAGTCTGTGGACCACGAAAAACCATCCCTCGACCCGTTTCTCTTTTGGTGGTTCATCCACCGCCTCGGGGACTGTCTCGGACGAGTGGCTTCCACTCGGTAATCGTTTCGCTCTGCGCTTTTTCGAATACAAATTTCACCAACTCGACCTTTTTTTTTTCTTCTTCTTCTCACACACATTAATTTAACGACAATTTACTCGAGATTGTATGGCCACCATTCTCGTTATGCTTCTTTTTTATTTTTAAATCCATCATTGAGTAGGATTTCCGAGCAGATTGTTGCTGATACACCAAGATGAAAAAGAGACATTGAAAATACATAGTCTGAGCCCAACCAAAATTGTGTAGTGTCGATTCTTTATCAGAAATACTCCCCGACCAGACATTCCTCTTAATTTACAATTTTCATATATAATACATTGCGAAAAAATCGTTTCTTCTTGCACGCAAAGTGAAAGAGTGTATGAGTGATATGCGCATAGACATAGATAACCTTTATCCACCATTCGCGTCGTCACAATCTGTCGAGCGGTCATGCTTTGACGATTTTCAGCATCGCAATTATTTTTCTTACATCCACCATCAATAATCGCATTCATGATATCACCTATGAATGCCTCGCATCAAGCAATTCTTTCCGCATAATAACACCAGAACAATAATTCAACAAGCACAGTCATCCATTAAAATGAAGAAGACTCGTTCGTATTTATATCAACGTGTTCGAAAACTCGAATGATGAGAGAAAAAAAAAATGAAATAACAAATAAAATATGAATATATATGTTTCGTGCGCAAATAGAAGCAGCTGTCTTAACTCTCCACAGAGGCAATAAGTAAGTTGGTTAAACAGACGTCCTAAAACATTCAAACGACAAACAGTAGAAGGAAGCGCGAGTAGTCCTTTCCGGCAAGAGTGTTCTCTCTCACTCTTTTTATCTCTCTCTCTCTCTCTCTCTCCATCTCTCTCACTGTCTTTCTACTTCATTATTACGCGTTCTCGCTCTTGTTGCCGCGCGCTCAGTCATGTCCATTAATGGAGTTTGCGCGGCGGCGACTCTGATGTCGTTGGGTCACACACGACACTCGTTCTGAACGAAGCAAATAACCGCTAACCAATTTCCCTCCCTGATTCTCTTCTAACCTCTTGCGCTTGCTCACAACTAACCATGAATTTTTTGTTCTTATCATGTTCCTCCTTCGATTCTTTATTCTCTCCCTTCCTCTATTCTCTTTCAAGTCCCCCGAGAGAATCCTTGTGCTTCTTGTTGTGTGGGGACAATTCCACTGAGACTGTATAGTCACATACGAACTCATATCAGTACTGAAGAATTTTTAATCATCCTTTGTTATTATATACTTAGATAATTTCACGAATTCATTGACAAATTCATTTGCAAATGCAACTTGCATCACGACAACATTTTTATTTGGATGAATTGTCCTATAGAATTTATTTTTACGCTACAACGCACAGAGAAAGGTTAAAATTTATCTATTTCCACGTCTCTCAGCTCACTCCTTTCATCCGTAACTCTATTCGCACATGATTTTGCTTAATGCAAAACATATGTGAACAGCGTTTTATTATAATTAGGGTAGAGCACAAGCATATGTCATATCTCACTCGTCATAATTATGCGACGTTTTCCAGTTACTTCCGATATGTCACACTGCAATGATGTAAAAAACCTTTCAGACTGAAGACAACACCCAAATGTTGCTATAGATACGCGAGAAACGATACAAATAAAAAAGAAAAAACGAGTGCATAGAGTCTCGTTTCGATTGAGAACTTTTTGGAATATGGATAAACTCCACACTACCATCTAAGAAATGCCTTCATTGCCAACCTATCACCACTACAAACCCCTTGAAAAATTCAGAACATCGTTTAAAGAGTTTGGAGGTGGATGATGACTAAAATGTTTTTTACTGAATGAATAAAAAAAAAATGGAAAGAAGGTGAACAAAAAGAAACCACTGCCACGTAACGAGTCACCTGCGGACAACGGAGAAGTGTGACAAAGTTCTCTCGAATAATCGATAGAAGCCAGACTACTTAACCCAGAGACGACATGTGAAAGACAAGAGTGCATGAGTTGACTCGGCACATTGCCACTCTTTTCTCTCCCAAACTCCCCAACTCCTCTCATTTTCGCTTCAATTTTGTATATATCAAATACACCCTGCATTGATGCATCTCGTAATTGATTTCGTAACCATCTATCAACGATCATTTCAAACTATACTGAAAAGTAGTTTAGTCAGACACTTCAGTATACATTTGAGAAAATAAACTGATGATTCCGAAAGTACATAAATGCAAATATACAAAACCAATAAAACAGAAGAAAAAAAAAGAAATTGAGAAGCGCCAGCTGAAAGGGAAATGACGATAATGATGTAGACGAGATATATAAATATATATATACACATTTACAAGTTAGATGCGTCTTTCATGTACGCGCACACGTCGGGTTTGGATTAAAAAGCCGGAAATCCAGGAAAGCACTGAGTATTCTGTGTATAGCGCGCTATTCCACGGTAGTGCATGGCGCCAAGAAATTCACTGAAAGTTTTCTCTGGCGCTATGTGGCGCTCTCGTAAAATGCCGCTAACGAAAAAAAGCGAAGAAAAAAAGTAAATGAACAAAAAAAAAATAAAATGAAAAGAAAGGAATAAGATGAAAAAGAAGATGGCGAAGAAATACGACGAGTGAGAGATAAGAAAGAAGATGGTGAGATGGAGAGTGAGTGAGAGAGTTGGATGTCGTTTTGGCTTGTGTGAATATAACTTCAGTGTATGTATACACATTCATGCAATGGGTAAATCACAAGAAAAAGCTGGGGAGAAGAGAAAGAGAGAAAGAAAGTGGCGTTATTATGTTTCGGTAATTAGCCGAATCCAACGGGTGTTTTCAATTTGCTAAAAGGCGCCGCTTCTGCATCGCGGTAAGTCTTTATACATTGTGTATAGTATATATCTGTATATATATATATAACTATACAGATAAACATAAATGTATTTGCAACTTCTTTTCTCTCTTGTCTTCTTCATCCCTGGAGAGGGGTTGCGTAGAAAGACGAAACGAGAAAGGAGAATATAAAGAATGAAAAGATGTGTGTCTGCATAAAGCAAAGAAAAGAAAGTGACTCTAGCTTGTAAGCTATTTACAGGCGTGAAAAAATTGCTGTTAATAATACACAGAGAACGAAAGAAAGATCTTGAGAATTTTTCCTTCCTTTTTGTTTCCGTAGTGTGTAAAACTATTCTGCACTTTTGTTTATTCATTCTACTTCTTCTTTACTCGACCTTTTTTTTTCTTTTTTGTTCCAATTTTTTCTTTTGAATAAATATATTTCACAGTCGAATAAATATAAATATTACAAGTGTTCCCATCATCATATGCAGAATGGAAAAGAATATCATATTCAAGGATTATCTTTCTAATATCTTTCATAGAAAAGGACTTTCTATCATTTACGTACCATTGATTATCAATAGCTTTCTTACATCTATACGGAATAATGGAGTCCAATAGGACAGAATTATTCTTCAATAATTGTCACAAGTATTTCTGCTTAACAAGTAGTAACAGCTCATGATTGACAATACCACAATAGCATATGTACAAAATTGATAGAGTAAAAATGAACAGACGAGTTTTGAATGACGACTAAGATCATTCAGATTAATTGTCAGTGACAAAAGAAATAGTAATGGAAAATAACTGAGGATAAATAAGCTTATGGGTGTCAGAGAATAGACATCAATTGTCTCTTTAAGATAATATATAAATATATTTATATGAACACCAGAGAGTGAGATAGTTGAGGGCGTTGAGTAGACAAGAGACAAAGGGCCGAGTCCAGTGAGTGGGCCAATCCGGTGATTGACGATATTGTCACCCGGAGGTGGCTCTGATAGAAATTATGATTGGTAGATTGATCGGAGTGAGCGAATTTAAGTGGCGCAGGCGATGGAGGTTGCATTGTGAGCAACGAAGAGAGAAAATTTAATGAGACTGAAAGGCTATAAACATACATATATATGATGGAGAGAACGAGAGTAGCGGACGTGGCGAGTGGCATGGCGTTAAGCAGGAAGCCGTCCCGCCGCGGCAGACCCATTAGCATCCCTCGCTGACACACACCGCGACAAAAGTCCACCCAACATTACATTTTATCATATCAATTCATTTTTCAACATGGCCGAAAACATCATCACGTTCAATTTTAAATTACGTCAATTTCGCGCGCGATATAACGTGACTGCATCGATACAGTGTATGTAAATGTAGATGAACACGTATAAAGGCGAATCAGAAAAAAAAACACAAAATTAAAAAAATAAGATTGTGGAGAAGAAAAAAAAAGGTCATAATATGTATGCACATAAAAAATTTGTTTAATGTCGAGTCAAGATTGCTCAAACGAGCGAAAGCGAACGAGAGTGAGAGAGGCGTGGCAAAACGATAAAATTGCGATAACTCCAGTCGGGGTTCGCGCATGGTGTGGTCCTCGTTGCTGGCCTAAGCATCCTATGCACGCGACTCTGTGTTCCATCGACTCACTGACCGTAAAAAAGCATCGTTGCACGTTCGCGGAAAGAAGGAAGAGAAAAAATAAGTGAGGGAAAATGAAGGATGGAGGAAGAAAGTGAAAAAATACAAAGAGAAAGATGTGCGCTCTCGTTTCTTTCTTATTTCTTCATTCTCATACAGAGCGTTCGCAGGCCAATGGGTCCACTGTCATAACACGGTTGCCTTCAGCAACACACCCTCATATATATATATATGTACTGTGGGCATTTTCTGGCTCTGTCTGGCTCAATGGTGATACGATGAGAGACGAGTTTGAAATGAGAAGAATAGCGTTGGTATAGGCAGATATAATGTAGCCAGCTGTAGACAGCGGTAATCACATGTTTGTTTAACCTCCGAAACCCCTCATCTGACGCGCGGAATCTTCCCCCGCCACCATCGGACTGAACGGCCGCCGGCCGTGGGCCACCCCGAGCTCATGCCCAACAGACAAAGATATATTTTTATGTTTTTATTTCACATATATAACTATATCTCTCACTCTTATCCATCCTCACTGTATATATTGCACTCCCTCTCGCTCCCCTACACTTTCTCACATTCACCTATAATACCCGTGAAGTGATGGATGAGCCAACGTCCAAGCATCTTTATATTAATGGGCAGCAGATTTCACGCACTTTAAAATTTCAAATAGAAGCTCCATATTTCACAGTAAATCACTTTAACCTCTTTCCACTCTGTTGAAACTTTTGAAGGTAAATTGCGAGCGTAGAGTAAATCAAGGACTCGGAATTAGTAAATGATATGAATAAATATTTGGGAGAAAATAAACATTGAATACATTAAAATTATATAATCAAAATCAAGTCAAAAAACTCCATCGAAATTGCATGGAAATATTTCCGATTTTCATTTCAGAAAATGCACAACAACAATATTCCAAAAAATTCGCAACTTGCATCAATTGATCCCCATCGGTTCGTTAAATATTTATCTCACATTCCAATTAACTTCAAAATTATATTGATACAACAAATTCTGTAGGAAAAAAAAAATAAAAACTTTAATTAGATAAATAATTTCCAAATATTTTCCTGTCTTCCATTGATATAAAAAATATATAAGCGGCGCCAATGGGATGAGTTTATTTGGATCGTGATAGGGAGGATGAGGCGCTGTGGGGGCGGAGCACCCCGGCGCCATATCGCGGGGGGTCTGTCCAGTATTCACATTCGGAGTATGTGAAAGTGAGAGTGAATAAGAAGGTAAAAATTGTTCAATCCAATGAAGGTAGTAGTGGTAGTGGTAGTAGTAGTAGTATTACTAGTAGTATTAGTAGTAGAAGAAGAGTGAGAGGAAGGTAATGATTATACCGCACACGGGTGCTCCCTCTAGGCTGTGGGCACGCACGCTTCCACGCTTATTAACATCCAGGACCTTCTTCTTCTTCTTCTTCTCTTCCTTTGCGTCTTACATTCACTGGGTAAAGGTATGTGTGTGTATCAGTGAGGCTTCAGCAAGTAGATTTGTGATTTAGATGAGGCACCATGTATGAACAAAATCTCATTCTCTTCCTCTTCTTCTCAACACAAACATACACTCACACGTACACTTCTTCTTCGATCGTCTCGTCATCTTTTATTCCGAGCCTTTGTTTCAGGCCACCAAGAACTAATAGTTAACCGTCACCATTTCTATCTCTCTCATTTACTCTTAGGGCCTTGACTCACCATCATCAGACTCAGGTAACGATACTAAATATAAAGAGAAGGAAGACACGACAACAACGACTCTTCCATTGTCGCGTCCTTCGACATTCTTCCATTCGAATTGATTCGTCCTCCCGACGGGCCACCGTAAGTCTTATCTCATTGTAACATCTAAGAAGCAAATCGAATCAATAGACGTTGGTGTATACTCATATAGATATATATACACAGAGTATATTTCCATTTGGAGTCACTACGAGTTAGATGACCGAATGAGGACATTGTGAAATAGATAAATATCCACCATAGTTTTATTAAAGTTTGAAAATTAATAATCATTTCAATCATTATTCAAATTGATTATGTATATTTGTGGTGAAAAGCACCCGAAATTGTTTCTGCACATTCTTGATATATCTCTTGGACGTGACCATAACTCGATTTAATCGACAGTTGCTGCTGTTACTCGTTCGAATGAGCGTATAAATAAGATCTATCTCAGGATGGTACACAGGAATCCTTTACAAATGTGGATAAAAGCCCATTGGTATCCGTGCGGATAAGCCCTCTTTCATGTGTCGCCGCGCAACAACGCGATGCCGATGAAGAATGTTTCGTTGGTGACAAATACAAACGTATGGAATAAATTGAAAGAAATAGTCATCATCAACTAATCATAGCGTGAGAAAAGCGCAAATATCAGTATCAAACACTGTTATTTAATTTTGGAGTTATTAATTTCATGGAAATAATACTGCTATTATGGATAATAGAAATTATCCATTTCTATATTCCAACATGAAATCCAAATTAAATTACAGACAGTTGTACCATCCAAATAATTCAGAATTGGAATTTATTTTGTCCACGTTTGTAAAAAATTTATTATCCCTATAAAAGTAAATTTATATTTTTGTAGCACATGCGAAATTCAGTAGCGAAATAAAAAAAATATTTAAATCGTGCGTGAAACAAGTAAAATTCACGTATGTATAATGTTCTTTCCCACGGAACAGTGAGCTCTTAACGTGCCACCCACGATGTATAGTGGTGAAGTAGTAGCTGATGATGTGCCTGGACTCTCTATCTCTCTATATCCATATATACATAGGTCAGTTTAGTATAAGACAACTATCTATCTATCTCTGTCTGTTTCGTGGCCGTTGACTGCTATACCAACTATCATCTCATGTAAACATATACATAACGCACGCGTCTCACGATCGTTTGTAACGACTCGTTATGGAAATATGTCGAAGCATAATGATCCCGGTAAAGTAATGGGAGTAACCTCTATGCTCTGCTTGAACCGAGACTATATCAGACTATAAAAATACATCTCTCGATTCATACACGAAAAAAAAAAAAAAATTCCATTTAAATTGTTATGTTCGTAACATTCATTAAAAGCAAATCATATCGATGTGGTGGCAGGAGTTGATTCGTTGAGTCAAAAATTCATATAAGAGTATAAATCATTTTATGAATAATGGCAATCATGAAAATTACTCAATTTACCAATTAAACATAAACGTAAAAGTTTTTCTGCATAAAATATTAGCAACGATTGAATTGAGAAATATGAAACGAAATGTTTGAAAAGAAGTAGTGGTAAGTAATCGCAATGATCCAGTCAATGTAAATATTTTTATAATAAAATCAAGGTAAGAATACAGATGCGAAAATTCACGGGAATAAAACACTCGTATGCATACGCACATTTATTTCTTCGTTCCGCCTTTATTGTTTATGTATTTGTGCCGTGGGAATATTCGTGTATGTTCAGTTATTATCAGATGTAAAATGTATGTATATTATATTAAAATGTGTATAACGTGCGATGATGTTTGATGTTGACTAAAAAATATCAATTGGATAAAACTCGTTTCATTGACAGAGATGAATGTGACTACTGAATTGTGTTGTAGTTTTTATTTATCTTTCATTCAGACACAATACGTCAACGCACGTGTGTTACACGAAACCGTAACATAGACGATGTAATAGAATTTCATATGAGTGTTTATGTAAATACAAAGTTCATCGGTATCGAATGTGTTTGATGGAATCAATGGTTGAGTTTATATTGGATCCCTGAGCTTTCAATCATTCAATTGCGATTGGAAAATTTATTAGTTTCCCGTGCAATGCCGAACCGAATTCGGGTAAATTACACACTTGAACGAGAATACAAAATTAATGTTTTGTTATAAACAAAAACCCTCAATAATTTCATCCCTTGAATATGAATTCAACTACACTATGAATCGCATTTACAAATAGATAATTGAAAATATAAAATCTTAGTGAATCATTTTTTGAAGCAAGACTACCCAGTCAACCAAAATCTGATAGAAACTTCATATGTAATATGTTGATATATTGATGCTAGAATACAGATAAATGGAGCAGTGAGTATAAGATGGAGAGCAATGTGAGATTGAGACGTCTCTCACGCCTATAGGTAGTGCGCGTGAAGGTATGCCAAACAGCCTCGCGCGCGCTCTTCTTTTGCCTTCCGATATATACACATTGCCGCGCGCGATCCTGACTCGCCCATACCCGCGTAGATTGCTCCATCACAATTTTGAAATTCGTTGAATTCTGGAACAATTCTACCCAACATATTCACAGATATATTACTTTATATTATAAATGATTTATCTCTAAATCCAAACTTTAAACTTCATTCCAAGATAATTCTCGTCTAAAATGAATAAGGAACGATTTCAAATCGATATCATTTAGAACAAATTTTGATATTAATGAATGAATTCCACTATGGTACTCGAATTAGACTAATTCTTCTCTTCCACTCCACTTGTCAAAATTGTCACAATTAGAATGAATAAACCTTAATTTAAATTGTTGCTTCTCTTTAGCATATTTTCTTCCAACGAACTCCCAATAATATTTTCAATATTTGAAATATGGAAAGGAATATATATTAAAATTGTGTGGCAAAGTATCGTGCAGGCAAATGAAAACAATCCCTGAGGAATTGATATGAATCGAGTGCACGTAGATTGAACTTCATGCATCATTCCCTATATATATATATGCTGTCTTATCCATAAGGGATCTTGGTTGTTCCCTGGTGACGTGCATCAGTTCCACGTAATCCTCCAAAAGCCTTGAGCAAAAACGTTTGAGTTATTTTTTTCCAGACACCCCTAGACACGGTTTAGATATATAAATTGAGAGCAAAAGCACCAAAAGAGATCTTTATCATGAACCAACGATCGACGCACGAGCCATATGTCGACGGTTGTATAAATGTGTATAGACGTGTCTTGATAGTAACCCAGTAGATGTATCTATTGATAGATATACAAATCCACACAGATATACAATTTATATCCATTCCAGCTGAGTGATGTGAAGCATCAGTACATCAGCAGCGGCAAATTTTACCGCTGTTGCACAGTCCATCTCGCTTCATGGTTTGCGCGCTTATGTTACTTTCCAACCAAGCGCTTTGCCGTGCAGTGAACAACCTGAAATTACATCGATCCACGAGGCGATGAAACTTGGATTATTTTCATCACGCAAGAAGGCATGAGGACTACAAACGAGGCATTGAACAAGTTGGTTTTTGCACACTCTCCCTCTCTCACTATGTCTCGCATTCATATACATATATATGTATATATATATTTATGTTGGATATATTTGTATGTGGGAGTATTGTGAGATTTTTCGTATGTTTGTACAAGTATTATCAGCCACTTATTCACACGGCAACGGTTTCAAGAGGTGCGAAGGTAAAATTATAGGTTTGTACGCGCAAGAATATGGGAGGAGGACACGGGACTCAGGAATATCGTCGACGCGATATTCGAATTATGGGTTAAAGAAGAGACGAGCAGGGAGTTCGAGCAAGACAGAGTGAATAATAAGGTCCCAGCACGTCATAATATAAAATTGAGCCAGGATTTTTCCGTGAAATTGATGACTTGGTTTCGTTCTGGCGCCAGAAAATCCAAATGGCCATTCGTCAAATACCTGTATAAACACATCCTGTATATTTTTATACAAATGGTATTTTTTTGTATATTGTTCAAGGGTATAAGGGTGACTTTATATAATGGTGAAATTTTTTTTTTTCTTATGGGTTCAAGTTGTTATGCGCATATATAAAGGTATACCTAAAAACAGTATGTGGGTATAGGGGCTAATTATCATCTGAGAAGAAAGGAAAAAAATCATTTATCTCCAAACAGAGTGCTGTAATTAAATATTTAGAAAAACATCAGTCACGACAATTTGACGGTAATTATTCGAAAATTATTCTCTCTTTCCTCTCTAATTTCATCTTTTCTTTCCCTCCCAACCGTGAATTAACATCTAATGAATTACAACATAAAACAGAAAATACCATCGAGTACATGAATATTATTCATTTCTCTACCTTTTTGGTTTAAAACTGACAGTAGAATATCGAGGTGTTTCTTCACTGCTCGCACGATTATATACATTAAAAAAATAGATATAGAAACAGACGCGCGCTGAAAGACACTCTTGAATATATACGACGATCCACGTACGCGCGAGTAGCGAAGCCTATCGAGTTTCCGCTCGAGAACAAAATTACGGTGGTTCACGCTGAAGGGAATATATATGTATATGTATGTATACCAAAGACGAAGTCACCGCCCGACACTCGTCGTCGTTCCCAACAGTGTCTCTAAGTTCGTTTTCTATATATAGATATACATAATACATGTAGGTAGATTTCTATCGTGTTGAAGACTTGGAAACTACTTGGTTGTACGTGGCCGAACGTGCACTTATATACTCTTCTTGATACACAACTCCACCATTCATTGGACGTCCAGTTTGTCTCTTTATCATTGCATGTACGTATATGCATACAAGGAAAACATGAGACGGAAATAATGTTGGATAAATGAGAAATACACAACATTTTTAACCTTTGTCGACCCACAAAAGTATTTCCGAAATATTTCGATCGAAAAAGCTAAATTAAAAAAATAATAATTGTGAAATTGTCATGGATTGATGAAAATTCTAATTTTTCTTCGTAATGAAATATTTTCTAGTATAACGATTGGGTGTTGTTATAATTATTCAGTGCGTGTATATAATTCAAATTCCACTTTTGCAGACTTCTGCACTGGGAGCTTCAATAACACTTGTCCGTGTGAAACATATCGCGACATGTCGGAGACACCACGAATATACACCGTGTGTTTCTCTCCTTACCTCCGCCCTTCTTCTTCACCCACAGACGCGACAGTCACGCGAGGAAAACTAAGAACCGGCTTCAACAAATACATCGGACAGTTGTTAAACTTCAAGGCGACGTCTATTGCGGTTCGATAAAGCATACTATGTTTAACCACATGACTTTCAATTCTTCGAACTAATCGCACACTAATAATGGAAAAAAATATGTATACAAATTTATTATATAATAAAATAACATTGTGTTTGATCACAAAATAATTTACCGCAGAATTTTCGTGTGCATTTTCCGCCCTTGAAACAATCATATTACTCCATCCAAACTAAATAATACCACAAAATATGAAGTATGCGATTCACTTAAAATTAAAGAAAAAAAATTCTGACCATGTAAATAAAGTTCGTAACAATTTTTTCCATCAATATTGCAATTTTCTGTCTTCATTCCAGCTCTTAAGAATTGACATGAATAGACAATTACCTAATGGGGACCCTGAATTGTAAAATATATAGCTCAGAGCGTGTTGCGTTTCGTGTCACTAAGTGCAGTTTTATCGGTTGTCATTTCAACGCATGTGAACTCGTTCGTTACATAAGCAAAACTATGCGCACGAATATATATGCAATATATGTTTAATATAAAGACAGGGCGATGTAAGAATATATACTGGGCGAATGCATAACTCCAAGAATAAAAAGGAAGGAAAAGAGAAATTGTTATAGAGCGATAAATATATATATATATATCAAGAAGAGCCGGCGTCTAAAAGCCGTGTAGCGGTTTTCGAGATGTCGCGCCGACTTAGCCCGAACAAACGGCGAGTAAAAGCCGCGGTCTTGTTCACCTCACGCTTCACTTGTCGTCGAGCGGCACGACACGATCACCTTCACCGCTCTTTCTCACTTAAACAGCCGCTTCAAAAGCATCTTTTGCGCATCTTTATCACTCCATTTTTATTATTTATCACTGATTTTATTTCATTTACATTTTTACTTATATTTTTTATCTGTCCATTTCACCCATCGATTGATTTGATTGACAATCGGCGCTTTGCTCATCGTTTGAGCTGCGCGAAAAAAAAAAAAAAATGGGAGACAAAATATTAATAAGATAAAAAAGAGTGGAATAGAATAGAATGAAATAACGATAATAAAAAAAGGGGAGGAAATAAAAAAAGGATCTCCTAAAAGCTCCAACACACGGCATGTTCAATAAGTTCTGCATGATGAAACACACACGCATCAGTGATATAAATTGCAATATAAAATGTGAGAATGCTCATATGTATGTTATTTTATGCATTATTAATTATGATAAACTTCATCAGAGAATAGTTGGACAATGTGTACAAATATACCTGTACATATTCGCGCACATGTCACCCATATGAAACAATATTGAAGCATTAACAAAACCTACATAAAAAAAAACCCCTCAGGACAGGTATTCATGTGCGTGACACGTCGCTTGGAATCAATAAATATTTAGCTGATAGCTATCACATGCCCAGCTATTTTTTTTCACAACAATTTTTATTCCTACACTGATGTACATATATATATATATATATTTATCCATGTTCACATATATTTTTATAGGTAATATTCGTGAATGGAATTCGGTAGTCAAGCAACCCCGCCAATACCATAGGAAATAAACAAACCCGAATGAGTTGGAAAATGAAACAAGACTGATGTGCGGGAAACATATATAAAAGCAGAGTGTGAGAGTAGAAAACATAGAACGATGATGGTGTCTGTGGTATATCATAGCATTTAATTATTCGGCGCACAGCCAAATTCACAGTCCCGGAAGGTGTGATTGGACCTCTGCGAAATGTGTTTACTCGCGTTAACTCCATTTCGGGCGACGTGCGCCACCACCAACGGATGCCAGTGAATGCAAATAGTGAAAACTAGCTCGGGTGCAACCAAAATCACTCTGTCTGTTTGCTTACGTTTATATATAGATATACAAACATATGTATATTCAGATATACGTAATGTGTATAAACCACACGCAATGATTTCAATGTTTGAATGTATATACAGCGAAACAGTGGAATAGACGTATATATGTTTTATATTCCAGCAGTGTTAAGCCTGCTTCAATTTCAAATGAAATGAAAGGAAACGTGTGTGTGTATGTGTGTGCATTTGTATATGAGTGAGTGTGTTTGCGCAATGTAGAAGGGAATGAGAATATAAAAAAACGAGCGAGTAAGAGAGGGATGAATATGCGCTAATTAATATTTGCTGTCGACAACATCACACTAACCTGGCTCGAAACACATCACTTCATCATTACCATATATGAATATAATCCGAATATTTTACGTG
Organism: Meteorus colon; assembly: GCA_030523085.1. Classification (NCBI taxonomy): domain Eukaryota; kingdom Metazoa; phylum Arthropoda; class Insecta; order Hymenoptera; family Braconidae; genus Meteorus; species Meteorus colon. The sequence continues at coordinate 133,896 of JAPYZH010000278.1, forward strand.
CTTGTTTTTATACGTATTATATCTGTGTACATATATTCATATATAGCTCATCAGTTGGACACCGAAATGGAAGATTATTTACTCTACATAACTTGAAAAATAAACATACTTTTTTTACAAAGTGAAATAATCTAGTTGATCATTATCAAGTAAGAAAATTTGAATTTGTAAAGAAAATGAAGAAAAAAATATAACAGAGAATATCAGAAAGAACTTCCGAAAAAAATTGATATTTTTTTTCCTATTAGATTCGACTGTGATTTTTTCACACAGATGAAATCGAATGATGTAATACATGAGAACCACAATAAATCAATCGAATAAAAATGAGAGTAGGTTCTATAAGAAATATTGAACCGATAATGTGCGCGAGCACATAATACATAACTAAATAGAATTGAAGAAGCTATACACATACTTTACTGGAAGACAACCTATCATTACCGATTGAATAAAAATGAAATTCATCAATTTTACAACATCGTCGTATCACATAAAATATTCATCTATCCCCTGGATAAAAAGACACACCTGAAGGCGCTCCATACTTCAAAAAAAGGCAAAAAAAATGAATTCCATCAACAAACATTAACAACATTCACTGTAAAAGAATTATTCGACTTTTGCCTTAAAAGTTTGTCAGCAATGCAATGACAAAAATAACGAAGTAACAACATTAGATGAAAAATTTTTTAATTGCAGTGAAATGGAGTACAGGAAAATGAAGAGAACGCCAAGCGCGAGTGCATGCATGTGTTTCCAACTCCCCCACTCAATGTGTATTTCACGAGTGTTGCGCGACTACACCACCTTATGCGCATTTATGTGGCGGTGGGGACGACGACCGCCTCCAGAAACGCCCTTTGCCTTCCCTCATGTATTCAATGCAATATCCACATATACAAGATACAAATATACTCATACACGTGCATATATGTGCATATAAATAAATGTACGTGTGTTTCAACACGTATATACGCGTAGGTGATCGACCAGACGCATTCGTTAGGTTTCACTACTGTAAATGTCCATGTGTCTAACAAAACGTATATTTGGAAACGATTGGTTGTTAACTTTGGGAGTGGCCACTCATATTTTTTTGGAATATAATAATAAATGGTATTCAACAATTGTGGGATACGAAAAATGAAAGCAATTGGAACACTAAACAAAAATAGATTGTGGTGAGAATTTTATCAATTTCCCCGTTTCCACTCTGTTCTATTTATTTATTCATTCATTTGTTTATTTATTTTCTCGTGTAACATTCTCTTGGTATCCTTTCTATATGATGAATCTACCAAGTCTATCGTTCGTTCATTCACTACACAAATTGAGAGTTCAATTTTATTTTTATTTCAATCAAATTCAACTGGCTATTGACGACAAAAAAAAACACCAAAAAATAGGAGAAAATAAAGATCAATAGCCCAGTGATTAATTGTAGGAATGAAAAGCGAGCTAAATGGAATATAGAGTGGTGTATGAGAGATTTGAACACAATAATTTTTATTTATACACTCAAAATGTCAACTTTTATTTAACAAAATTCATATCACTTTTATAACAATTCAACCTGTTGGCCATAACAAAAATGTTCAACAGTAGAAATACCTGAGTACACCAACAGAAAAAAATCGAATGAAAACTTTACTATACTAACTTTCTCACTATAATACTTCACTCTTTTGCATAATAAAATAAAAATTAATTCATTCAACGAGATTGTATAGACAAAAAAATAACTATACTTCTACCTCACAGATAAATTAATTTCAATTACAAACTCTTCAACCAAGAGAATGAACTTAGAATTCCATTGTAATAAATCTTTAGTGTGAAACACAAGTTCATTACCGCACAAGGAAGAATCAACTACCCATCAAACAATTTAATCAGAAGAAAAAAAGAATAAAAAAAAAACAAAACAAACAAAACAGGATAAATAATGAAACATTGATCAATCCAAGAAATGAAAAAGGGAACTATGAGAAACATAGAACAATGTACAGGATATGTGTACACACATTTGAAAGACTTTCTTGTATATATCCATAGATAGACCCGAGTATAATAGAAAAGAAGAAGCTACACGTACTTTATTTGAAGGCAAGCCACCATTACTTATTGAAGATACAAGCTCATGGAATCCATCACTTTAGGGAGCGAGAAAAACAGATGAGGAAAAAAAACCCATCGTAAAAAAAAAACACGCACTCTGAATTCAGAAATAAAACTAAACACACATATATGTATTTGTATATACATTTATATATTATGTCACAGTGATGTACAAGTTCATGGTATAGGGGGTTGTGTTTATATATGTTGTAGGGATGTCGGATCAGTGGCGGCGGTCGTGGGGTCTCAATTGGACCGCTCACGAGTGAAAGATAGATCGTTGGGGATCGTCTTACGTGGCCTGTTCGATTCTATTAAAGCGAAATGCAAGCGGATCGTATATAGTACTAGTATGGGTAGTAGTAGTAGTAGTATTAATACGAGTAGTAGTAGCAGCAGTAGTAGTTGAATAACCAACCCCTGTAACTGCCCAAGCCAACCCCTAAAGAGGCTTTAGCCATCGTGAGCTCTTTATTCACTCGCGTTCTATCTCACTCCTGCCCTACAACCGTATTTCCGATTCGCCCGAATCTATCCTCGTAGGATTATGGTGGAAGGAAAAATAGAATGTGTATGTGTGTGTAAGTGAAAAAGGGAGACAAACACGAAAATGAAGATAGACAAAATTATAGTCGCAACATAATTAATTCAAAGCTATAAAAACGCTCTACCAGATAATAAATAAATCATTTAAAAAGAAATGATATTCGTCTATGTAATGAATAATATTGTGCCCTTTTTTTTTAATTCATTTTATTTACCGTGAAAAATATTATGTTCAGTAGATATATATATGTATTTTTATTTATTTATTTATTTATTTATCTTTCCTTTTTCTTATTTTTTTTTAATGAAGTATATTTATTATTACGATGTTGAATATATTCGGTATCCTTTGATCAAATCAATTAGAACGCGAAAGATAAAAAGAGAGATATATACTCACAGTGAATAAATTAATTGATGATATATATACGTGTCCGTTGAACTACGTTTTATTATATCGTCTGATCATGCCGGCGCGATGCTTCCTTAGTGTGATGCGCATATATCGAAAAAAGTAAAAGAATAAAAAAAAATAGCTTTCATTTCAATTCGCATATATACTAAGGCAACAAATAATTTTCATAATATTCGCAACTCTCTTCATGAATATACGCCGTTTTCATTTCTTTTTATTTTTCTTCCAACTTCTTCGATATATATTATACACGCACAACCGCAAGCGTTGTGAATGATTAACGAGGATGGTCGCTCTGGCAGTCGCGCGCGGCATATATATATATGTATATATATATCTACACATATAAAAGGCGTTAAAGGAGATAACGGTTTGACAGGCCGTTGGGTCACCACGTCCGGAACTCGTTTCAACTAATCACCACCTCGCGCTCTCTTTATTCCTTGATGTATCTTCTCTTTTTTTTAAATTTTATATCCATCCTTATCCTCACACAACTAAGAACTCTTCGGGCTCATAATTATTATTCTCATCATCACCATCAGCATGTGATCGCAAAATCAGCATAATCATCATCGAACTCTGTCATTTCCTTTTTTTTTTTTTTTTCCTTCACGTTTACTCCCTTTCCAAGTTATCGACGTTTACAGTCGACTTTACGCGCATAAACGCGTCTCTCATCCGACCACAGTCGCGGATATATTTCGACTTAATATATTTCTACACATACACGACGTCTGTGTATTTATATGCATTAATATACACTCACACAGATTGGCGCATATCGTCAAGACTCGTTCTAGTCTAATTACAATCTTCTGCATGGAATATGTTTGACGCTCGAACGCCCATTGGCGTTAATTCTCAACAACACATACACACACGCAATGTCTACATACGCATGTTTAAATGTATATGTATTACTGTCCGCAATTCATTTATCTGCCTGATGTTTACATTACGTTAACAAACTACCTCCTGTCTATTACATCATATCAATAGAATGCGCAAATAATTATCCAATAAAATCGTCGATCATAATCGCTAGTGGCATATTATACTATTTAAACTCACACTAAATATAACACGTTTATTCAATTTATGAATAGATGAAAATAATAGTCTGCCAATTCTTATAATTGCAAATAGAAAATGGTTTATTATCATTGGGTATATATTTGGAAGTGGTGAACAGAAAGTCTTATCGCTCACAAACTTGTTAACACAATTCATCTGTATTTTCTATACACCACAGACAAAATGATTGAAGGAAATATTTAAACGGTAAAATAACATTCTGATAATATCAATTGGATAAATTGACAATTATTTTTGTCTGAATAACGAATTGTTAATTATTTCACTGACTAAATTATCGGTGACTACATAAAAAAAAATGAATTTCTCTCGTAAATTATTGATGAATGCGTAAAATATTTGAACAGACAAGAACTTCCTCGCTATTTCTTATATATAAATAATTCAAGCACGTCATATAGTAATTCACAATTTCATCTATATATATAGACATACATACTCGAATAAAAAAAAATATAAATAAATAAGGGATCATAATAAAATAAATTGTAGCCGATGTAGTACATCTCAGTGTAATATTCGTGCAAATAAACCTATACGAAACTTTAATGTCTATCATTATTCAATGCAATATAAAATTATGACATTAATATTTTCCTTTCTCGTTATATGTCTTAATTCGAATTTTTATTCCTACTTTAAATACATTTTACTGTGTAACGATGATGCAATGTCGTTTTGACTGAGCAATTCATATATTCATATGAATGCACACTACACGATCGTTTCTTGCTCGATGACCGAACAAAATTACTCACACTATATATGTATCCATACTAGTTCATGTATGATCATCATTTTTATTAGCACACAGTGTGCAACACTCGCACCTTCAACAAAGTATCTATATAAATACAGTGATGCGCGCACGTTCACTGATGCAATATGTGTCCCGTATGTACACACAATCTGATGTCTTGATAAGGCCAAGCGCATCGCGTTAATCGCGCTTTTAATCCTCTGTACGTGTACATATATATATATTGAAGCTATAGCGTGAGCATACTTGATTCTCAATATATAAAACGAATATATATATTGATAAATATATATGTATATATAAAAAACGGCGGTTGTGTATAACATCCTCACGCAAACATATAGGGGATCCACCACAAGATAATCGCACCACTAGAATGAGACTGGTTGCAGCTTATAACATACCGATTATCTCTCATAACCGTCTTTAAATATATTTTGCCCACCCGGTTTGTGACTCGTCTATCTATATACGTTGGTCGAACAAGGTGTATATTACATTAAGGACGTGCACACCGGAAGCCATTGTAACGAGGAAGTCAGTGCGCAGATTTTACGATTTTATTATCAAATTATCTCATTTTCAATATTATTTTTTTTCTATTTATTATGTTATCACGATCGCACATCATCAGACAATTCACATTGTATCTCATGTCTAAAGGCCATTTTTTTTTTCCTAATATAATACTGTACACTTCTGGTTAATAAAAAGGAAAAAGCAGAGGATAAATTATCTATGTTTGACATAATTATGATTAAAAAAAAATGAAAAAAGAAGTCTCATGGTACAAATGACCTTATAATATTATCGCGCATGATCATGAGAACACATACATGGAGGTGTCTCATATGCGCCGGCGCAAATCACAGATAAAACTATATATGTATATAAATAGTAAATATATATATAGGCGTGTGCATATTGTATTTTGTAGGGAGGCCATCGACGTATCTTTTTAATGCGCACGAACACACTTTACTCATCGTGGCTCGAACGCGTCAAAGAGGACTCAAGGGAGTGAAAGAGCAAAAGGGTGCGACTGGAAGAGAAAAAAAGAGATAAGAGAAGAGGATGAAATGAAAGAAAAATAAAAGTGTATGTGTGTTAGAGAAAGAAAGAAAAGTTGCGCGCCTGAGCCAAAATGGCTCCCGACTGTCTCGATGGAGTTGGTGTTCCTTGTCGATAGCACGCGATATTCCACGTAATAAAGCAAAAGGAGAGGCACCCTCTTGTGTATGCCCACGCGAACCACATATCAAGGTGTATGCTAGCATGTGTGTATACCCGAGTACCTAGTATGGATACCTATGCATCGAGTAGTTAACATAAGTATATGTTTATACAAAAGTTATGGATATTAAATGTATATGCACTTAGTTACAAGGTAAATCTAAAGATGTGGATGCACAGGAACTTTATTACAAATTGCTAACTTAAGGATTACACTTATTTTACCTACTCACTACTGGATAATCCAAAAAAAAAAATATCAAAACAAATTTTATCATACGGACGAAGAGAAAATCGTTTGAACGGAGTAGAATGTGATGAAATATTCCACTAATACCATCGTTCGAATTTTTTTAGTGGTCAATATTAAATCTGTGGAAGCTTTCAATGTGTATTTGTGCAATTTGCAGTATTCAACAACTTTTTTTCTTTCATTGCAGTGTCAGGTAAAATTACCGGTGTACAGTGCAAAAAGAATTGCTTGTTGTGTGTTAATTCGTGCATATTAACATATCAATTTCAGTCACAATACCAATATGTTCCGCTACTAATATGTGAGCATAGTAATTTGAAATGTAAAAATTGTACCATGTATATAATAATGAAAACGAAACATAAGCATGGGTGGTAGTTTTGTGGCCGGCGGTCGTCTCTTTCGCGTGCTTGCGTGCAACTCTCTATCATCTTTATTTTTTATACACGCATATATGTGAGTGTATCACACAACGTATCATTCTCCGTCATCCGGATAATTGTGGATACATGTTTTCTCGCGCGCACATGTAGTACTATCTAATGGTTATGTACAGCATGTAGGCAATGTACAAAGTGTACAAGAATTACTTGATTTTATATGAGTGGTAAATTATTGAGTTTACTTAAAATCAAACATTCTAGATATATCTGATATTTCATGCCATTCAAATATAGTAAACAATAAATAATGAAATTATTCTTTTTAAAAATAAAAAGTAAATTCCATTCTGCAGATTTGTCGTTAAAATTACATTCTAATGAAATTAACTAATATCATGAATAAATATTTGTCACGATCTTTAATAAACTCACAAATATATAGCATTAAGAGGGAGTACAGTAATTTTATGCATACCCTATATATAAATCAGCTGCTATATGAATTGTCTAGTTACGAATAATATAAGAAGATTGTTCGTGATGATTATGCATTATAAAATGCATTGTGTTATTATCCTATGTGTTAAGATTGAAAAAATTGATTAAACTGTGTGGCATGTCGTGTTGCAATGACGGCATATAAAACTGTCAAGAATACGTATCTGCGGATGTTGACGGTAATCCGTGAAATGATTATGAATATGATTAAGAGAATGTCCTCAGAATATTGGAATAGTTTCAACGATAAATCGGAAATCGATACGAATTCGCGACCTATCGTTGCCCAAATAGTTTTTTCTTTGCGGAAAATTCGTAACTGGGACATCGGAATTCATATATTATTCTATGTATTATAAGCAATGAGACATTGAGTCTGATTAATTCGACTAGACTCACTTGAAGCACACAAACGGAATGCAGTGCGATAGAATTACCGAAAAATTTTGACGAAGAATGGGATTAAATAGAACTAGAAGAAAAGTGTAGACTAATGGAAAACAGAAGCAGGTCAAAGATTGTTGAAGTAACATGGGGAAATTTGGTTACTTTGGTATTTCCCAGAGAGAATTGGAAACATAAGTGAGATAGTGAAGTAGTATATGTACATATGGGATGAGAGTGGCGCCTACATTTGGGTTTGTCCAGGACATGGTTGTATACCTGTGTGGACCAGTGCAGACCGCGCCACCACACAATCATGAGTGGTAACGTTTTAAACGGAAGCAGCTGTTGTATATTGGCTCTTTTTTTTCGCTCTCTTCCAATTCTTTTTCACATCTTTTATGCTTCGACTCCTGTCGATCCTCCCCAGCCCAACACTCATTTTTTCTTTCTTTTTCCTTATGTATAACCTACGTGTCGGCATTTCTTTATTTAGTCTTCTTATAAGTATCTGTTTGTCCATTCTTCAAGCCCTCATCGTCACAATGTTTGTTGTGTCCCACAAGTGCGCTTAAACCAACTACAATCGTCTCTCCTAAAATATCATCTTCTAATAAAGATACGAACAGATGAAAGAAAAACAAGCACGCGAAGTTGAAATAAAAAATGACATAGTCAACGACATTATTTGTCTTTACTTTGTCCCAGTATTTTTTCATGCACCTCTTCACTTCCAACACTGCGTATTTTTGTGCTAATTCGCACACGAGTGAAAAAGGAAAAAAAAATAAAGATGTAGAAAATGAAAAATTCTTATTGATATATAGTGCCGCAGAGTCAATAGTTCTTAAGAGTCTTCTCAAAACGTGGCTCTATTTGATGGGTTACACGATCGCGTAGTTATGGGACAACGTTCAAGTGGCATCAGAAAGAAAAAAAAATGTGGAAAAGAAAAAAAGTTGGTAAGAAGTGTCATTAATGGTCGCCAGAGAGTCAAGACTCAAAAGTGCTAAGGAATCCCAGACATAGACGCGCATGGTGAACAATATCTTTAGAGGATGAAGGATAAGCATCGGCCCGAGATAAATAGGTACGCAAGAGTCGGGCTAATGCCGATCTCCATATGGTATGTATAGTTGTGTGGCAGTGGCGCATGATGTAGACCCAGGTGAAGTAGCATCTCTATTAGCCCCCGGAAAGGGTTCCTTCAAAAATTTTCTGGGCTTGTGAACAAACTGGATGAGTATGAGGGGTAATTCAAATCTTCCTTGTACGTCTTAAAGGCATCAGAAATCTACTCTTGAACTCTCATCTCTTTCCCATCAAATACATGTATACATATATATGGTTAAAGCATTCGCCGTGCGGTCGCACATTATAGTTCGTCGAGTGGAGGAGCAAACGAGGCGAAATGGGGGATGAGATGATGGCAAGCAAAGAAGGATTCAAGAAAAAGGATTGTATACACATATGCATACATATATGCTATACATACATATAGAAATAAAGTCTTGGTTGCTGTGATGGCGAACAGGGCGAGACATCACGGAGATGAAGAGTAAAAAAAAACAAATGAGCGTGGCGACAACAACGGAACCTGGTAAGAGAAAAAAGCAAGGCAAAGAAGAGGTAAAGAGAAAGAGAAAAATAAAAAACGATGACAACGAAGACTAAGAAGAGGAAGAAGTGGAAGACCAAGGGAGGGCGAGAGAGAAAACGATAGTAGACGGCTAGTATGTGAAGTCTGAGAAAAAGAGTGGCCTGACAAAAGGTCGGCTGCCACGCACACTGCCTCGGCCGCCAACCAGCAGCCATTGACATCGAGGTTGGGCAAAGAAGGACTAGATTTCACGAGCCAGCGATGCAGGATGCTTTCAAAGGGCGCCGACACCGGCCGCAAAAGGGATTCGCGGGAACACCGGTGAGAGAGGGTGGGTATTTGATGCAAACGCGGGTGGTGCTGGCGACAACGGAAGACGACGATAATGTGGTTGGTGAATATAGAGGAACTACCCTGATGTAGTAAAATGCCTGTTGAATACGATCAAGAGGATCCGGTCATGTATGTATGCTTATGATTTGAATTCGGTTAAGCAACTCAAACCCAAGTCGGCAGGGTTGCCAATACTACAAAATTGACAGCCGCGCCATCTATAATAATAAATTACAAACCACCTCAGAGAGCTATCTAATCGTCTTGAAACTACCGGTATACCCAACTCCAGTGTCAGACTAATATTGATATGTCATGTCATCAATAACAGTCAATTTATAGATTCTTGTAGAATTTAATTGATAAACAAACTGAATCATAAGTTACATACAACCTTGATTCATTGTGGTAATATTTCATCGAGAATACACCCATGGTTGAGCTCACATAAAAAGGGCACAGCTTTAGAGACAATTATTCTTCTATTCAACAAATCCGAATATGTATTTAATGGAACATTACAATCGAATGGAGGAGGGACATGAACATGTGAATGCTAAATTCAAGTTATGACATTCGTCTAGTCCCCAATAATCCAGTTATATCAGAACACTGATGGCTATAATGCATATTGCACAAAGAGGAATATTAATTCCTACTACATTCAAGACTGACACTATTTTACATTCACTGATCGCACCCACTAAAGTGCAGTTGTGAATGCCGCTATACAGCTAATCTTCTTTCAATCCAATTAATTTAATTGAAACTAGTGATATTTTTACACCGTTACTACCCTGGGACCAAGTTTATGCATCCCTATCGAGTATGGATTAATTATAAGAAGAGCAAAGGATGAGATATATAACGAGATATTTCGATAACGCTTTTTCATCAAAAATATTTCCATTTCTTCTATTACTATAAGGAGATTAAGTGTAACGAAAGTATATGCAATACTCAATTGCACTTGATAATTCAAGCTTGGAATGGTTCCGTTACAGTTCACAGCGTTAAAAGATTACTTATAAACTATTGTAAATGATTGGTTTGTTGGCGTTACTCACAGTACTTACATAGCCGTGCTTGTCGCTCATGTTGTTGGTTAATTTGAGCTTATGAAAGCTTACGACCTTCTGCATCCACTGTTCACCACTACTCGGCGAGTCCGGATGTATATACATTCTTTTAGGCATTTCCGGATCCGCTTTACCCGCTACCATCCACCTACTGTTCGCCAAACAATACATATATTCTTGTTAGAATCAAATAATATGTCTTACAGATAAATATTTCAAATTCTCTTCTATAAACATGTTTTCCTCTTGAGAACAATTACCAATATTGCAATTATATTATTTAATGACTGGTAATTTCTCATGGAGGAAAACACAATATTATGCTATCTGCTTTGATCGTGATGGAGATGGAATTAAAGTATATGTGATTATACTGAAATAACTTGAACCATCAATAATTCATTAAAGTTAATAAAAAAAGAACAGAAACATTATAACTTCATTTCAGACGCAAGCAATTGACATCTAATGTCTTCATTAATGTAATATCATGATATTTATTATGTGAATTAATCTCCATCGACGATTGTCAGAGCCTGCGATCCCCATACCAGTCGAAAAAAATTCTCTTGAGAGGATCCTTTGGGAGAAAAAAAAAGAATAAAAAAAAAATGAAAATATGAAAAAAATATTATTGCGTCAGATCCGCTGAACTTGAAACGATGATGAGCACTAATCGTAGAAATTCATTGATCGCCCTTTTTATCGTATCTTTTTCAACAATCATTGCAGATGAATATTCATCATGTCTTTTTTATTTTTTGTGTCCTTAATATTTTTTTTTTATTAGTAGAGTGATTATTTTTCGACGAGTATGAGTCTGTTCGCAGCGCACGCTCTACACTTATTGCGTGAGGGAGCCCTTTTATATTCTTTTACATTAAATCTCACGTAAAATGTGAAAAATTATGTGTTATTCATCAGGATAATCACCTGTTGTGAAACTTATATCGATACTCGTCGGATGCCGCGATGTCCATCAGTAGTATGTAGCTAGCTTGTCTGTCTAACCCGGATACCCTCACTTTATAAGCGGGAAACATGCGTCTGCGAACAATTTGCAATTGCAAGAAGGCAACATTGCCAGGATTAGTTGATTTCTTTCGTCCACCGCTTATATTTTAATTTTTATTTTTATTTGGAAATAATTTCCTGTTTCAATTTTTTTTTGAAGGCTTAACAATAATCATTTTCTTCACATATTTTATAAAATCTCAACAATGGTGGACGAATATTTCTGGTCAACTTCTGTGGCAATGCAGCGTGTGTCTCTGCTTGTTTATTCATTCTTTTATTCATTTTTGTCTGCCGTTTAATCTCCCATTTTTTTCGCCCTTCTTTCTTTCCCTTTTTTTTTTTTGCATCTTCCAGCAAATTCAATCTCTACCTGTTGTGAAATTTATATCTGTAGTCGTCGGCTGCAACAATGTCCAGTAGAAGAATATATTTGGCCTTGGCATCCAAGCCGGAAACACGGAACTTCATTTGAGGAAACATCTGCCTAAATCCCAGATCAACATTTACATACAGATTAGAACTAGAAAATACATCATCGCACACATCACACTTATAAACAAAAAAGAAATAAGATCAGATGGTGTTTCAATGAAACATCAGAATATTATTGCCATAGGCACTGGCGACAGACACATTATTCCAAACATATGTTCCTAGTTTAAAAAATCGTGTATTCATCTTCGCGAAAAAGTTTCAATAGTAAACTCTTTTCAAAAAAAATTGTCCTTCCTCAAAAGCAATATACAACTTCCTGATATAATAAAATATAGTTCAAAATTAGTTGAGATTTTTCCACTCATTCACACTAAAAACACTGAAATAGTTACTCACAATTAATTTTCAATCATACCACAATATTTTCCAAAACTTTCATACATAATTCCTCGCATGAAAAACCTCCACTTCCATACGAAAAAGGCATATCGTGCTGACGCAATTTGAATATTCATGCAGGGGAATTATTCATCATAGTCCTACAACACAATTATCCTACATTTAAGGGCGCTCACCAACCTCTAACTATGAAAAGAAAAAGATTCTCGAATAATAGATACAACTATATATATCGAGTTTGAAAGCGTGGCGAGTCCGACGGCGGCAAATCTTGGCTTCCCTTGTCCCTGGAAGTCCACAAGTGATACTGCTTCCAGACTAGAACTTGATATGTGTATATGTGCATCTGTATGTATTGCAAAAGGCGAAAATGCTAAGCAACCAACTGACAAGGTTGACAGACAAAAAGTATAGTGACAGCTAAGAAAGAGGAAGAATCACTGCAGGAGAAACAGAGAAAGAGTAACGAGAAGAAAAATAAAAATTTATATATAGGTATAACGAGATAATAAAATTGTCGGGGCGCGACACAGAGCATTTCATTGGCAAGGTATATATAAACCTGGCCCAACGTTTGACGTTGATTCCACGTCGAACCAGACCACCCTCCATGTTCAACAAATCAATGGAGCGCATTTTGCAAAGGTTGGCGAGATACCGCCGGCAACATCATTTTGCTTTTCTTTCATATACATTATATACATGTGTATATATATAGTCTCATAATACATAATACATATGAAATAGTGTGCTTTCGCGTACAGCACGAAAGGTCTGATGATTCACATATACAGGGTGTCTTAGTGATTATATTTTCGCGTAAACCCAAAGATTCTGTATCACGTTACATAAAATTCTGCGTTGAAATTGGGTTATGAAAAGTTTCACAAACTCCATATTGAATGTGATGTTACGAAAATCTATGAATGGTAGAACACCCTATATGAAAAATGTCCGGGCGAATGCGTCACTGCTCATTCATTTTTTGAACATGTAAAACATCTATACCTTGACTATACGTGGATGGAGATGCATGAAAATAATATATTGGTTGTGGATATTCATGGGAAATAGTTTCACATGTATTTAGGACATTCATTACCCAACTAATCCGTGAATCAACGCAAGTCGAAGCGGAAAACGAATGTATAGATGACAGTGTCGCCACAGGGTGGGTGCAAAAGTATCAATGCCGATTTTATTTTTTCCATTTCTTTTTCAGAAGCGCATCTGCCCACTGTTGGCTGAACTTTACTTTGAATGGCGGTGCGAAGAGTCGCGCGAGTTGATGGTGGTGAAGAGAGAAAGGGAGAGGACTGAGTGAGATGAAAAAAGGGCGAGAATTGATGAGAGGAAAAAAGGGCGAAAAGAGAGAAAAAAGGGACAGAGTGCGCACTCGCGCAGTGTCATGTCGCTAGGAAAGTTCTCATTCAAGCCTCGGTAGACTCTCAAGAGGATTCTAAGCCGGATTATACGCGCGAGCAAAAACATCCTCCAAGTTTTTACTGTAACCGCGGAAAAACCGATACGATATTCTACATTTTTTTTATCGCTATACCAATATGGTAAATATTATCTTTTTTCCTCTGATAGAGAACTGCATTATGCACCTGGAGAGCAAAGCATCCAAATAATATCCGATAGAATAAATAATAAGTAATATTAAATAGAAAAAAAAGCTTCGAATATTCTTATATCATTCAATACAAAATTATATGACTTAGTGAAGCAAATCATTTCAGTTTTTTAGCTATATAATTTTATATAGAGGGTAACATAGAGAGTGGGAAGAAAAAATGATGGAAATAATATAGAATGAGAATGAAATAAAAATAAAAATTGTAAGATAGTAAAAATGACACAATATAAAAGTGATGGGTAACAAAATTATTTTCTCACGCAAAAAGAAACGACTTCTTACAACCCCCTTCAAACAATCTTCTTAATTACGAAATCATAAACACTCTCGTGGCGTGTAGCTACATTATGCGATCATTCATTTTACGAGGGGCCCCGGGGATAGCGTATAATATGAGTGAGGCGCCAGTGAGACGCGCGTTGATGATGATCCACCTTATATTCGAGACGTATATATAAATATATAGGAGACCCGACAATTTTAGGCGTTTCGTTCACATAAGGTGTCGACGATTTTAAGTTTTTAATGGCAATACAAAGGCCCACTATTAATATGTGGAGAGAAATTATAATAGAAGAGATTTTATTCTCATATCAATTATATACTATAAAATTATTTCCGGAATTAACAAATATATTGTAAAAATGGGCGTGAAGAGGAATAATAAAATGAAAAAATTACAATGACAATTAAAATATATAAATAAATAATAAGGAAAATAAAATCTCTTAACGCAGTCTTATACTAGACGACATGACAGATAATAAACGACTCTACGGATGCCGCGAAGCAAAGATTGCAATCATTCCAGTGCGTTGTGCAAACGTTCACTGCAATAAATCGAAGCGAATTGTTATTTACAGCGCGTCATTAGCCACTGTAAAGGAGAACACGAGAAAGCAACACGTGTATATATACATATACAAGTGCATATAGTGGAAATAATCACAACCCAGTAGCATTCAAACTAAATTTATTTTATCGCCCTCACTTTGGCCATCATTTCTATATAAATATCAACCTTCTTATTTAACCTCATAATTCTATACCCTTTAACAATTATTATTATTATTATTCTTGAATTAAAAAGTGTCAAACATTTATTGACCGACACCTTTTACAACTCACACAAATTTTATACAATACAAAAACTATGTAATTTTGAAATAAATCAATTGGTAAACTTAAATCAACGATGAAATTTCTTTCTTCAAACTAAAATTACCACTTCATGTGACTTTTGATTATTAAAATGACTTTAAATCAAATTTATAAGATGTGATTGAAATCATTGTTTTTCCCATAGTGTAAATTTCAAACCCTTTGCAAATAAAACGAGAACAAAAGAGTAAAAAGAAGAGTCGGCGCATCCACTAGAGCCGTTGTCGAACAAATCGGTACAAACGATCGTCGTAAAGCAGTTAAGGCTGAGTTTATATGTTCGGCTCGAATCTTCTTCGAGGGACCTCTCTATGTATAAATATATATTTATCTGTATATATGTACAAGTATATATTGCAACGCGCAGAGCGTAGTGCAAGGAGATGAGCAAGACGATAGGGAAATAACTGATAGTCTCCGGCACGGGCCCTCTCGTATGTGTTCACATATTCTTCCTCTCGCTCATTCACCCACTCGCACTCTTTCGATACTATACACATATACAATTTACATTCTCACACTTGTCTACATTTAAATCGTTGCTTTGTCGAATCGTGCTCAACAACCCCCTGCAGTGAATTTGACATTTTTTCCAATGCATTTCATTGGAGAGTCACAACTATTTTCTACCATTTCTTCTATTAATATTAATCAACTTTATATTATTTTTCGAATTGTTAGTGATTTATTTTCAGAATTTATCCCTTAACGACCATGTTATTTTTTGGTGAAATAAAAGGATTTAATTGAGTCAATGAACGAGAGTACGCGCTATGATACATACATATATACATACGCAGACGTGAAGACGTTGGAGCACTCAAAGTCGGTCAGCGTGAATAGAAGTGGGGAAAATGTGGATATATATATATATATATAATCTTCCACGTGTCTTCAAGCCCATCGTTTATACAGATATACAGAGGTACATTGACGCGTGTGTAGATACAAAATACTGCAATGGCCACACCGCGAGGGACTCTCATCAAACATCACGAAGCAAGGACGGAAATGAGAGTTTCAATCGTGAACGTATTTCACTCTAATACATATACACAAATGTGTTTCAAGACCGCGCGAGCGCGCCCTCACATCATGCAATTCATACACGTGTCGAAATAAATTATTTCTCGCCATCAAACACCAAACTTTGACGTTTAAAATCAATGTTTGCACGAGCTGTTTAACCCCGGAAACAATTAGCTTCGTGGCGCTGAGCTTCGACATTATTTTATTATTATCAACTACTATTTTTCGTTTCTTTTTTTTGTTGCAATTGGATGGTGACGTGTTTCATAGCCCAGGTAACAGCAGTGTCAGGTCATTTCGTTTGGAAATAAAGCCTTAAAATTGCCATGTTCAACAATACAAAAACTCAAAACATATATTTGCTCATTTCTTCCAGTTCATCATTATTTTTCTTTTTTTTTCTTTCTTTTGTTTTTTTTCCTCATGTTTTATTTTATGATTAGGGGTAACAGAATTTAAAGACCCTTTAAAGATAGACCCAAAACGATTGAGTAGCATATTTCGAGTGTATGCGGATTTTCTGTTTATATATTTCCGGACTAGGAATGTATTTTCAAATAATCACCGCTTTAAACCCCAACAACTAACGAGAACCCAATTGAGGCAATCATCATTAAAGCATTTGCCGGGCAATAAATATTATAGTAAACATACCGAGGTACATACAAAATGAGTAACTAAATTATTTTTCTCACTGCGTTATGTCACTATTGTCTATAATTCTATAGTTCACTTCGTGTTAATAGTGTACTTTTATTTTACGTGTCGAAATAATATTCGAATCGATATCCGTGAAGTTATACTCTGTCAGCTATGAGAAATGTCACACAAAAACGAACCGAATAAACAACAAAACAAATTCCAAATAGTGAATGTATGCGTGATTAAGAAGAAGGGGGGGATTACCCAATTAAAATAACTGAACATGAATATTTAATGTAATCTAATCATTCATGAAACAGCAAAATTCGAAGACCACCCGTTGATCACAGTGGCTTTCTCACACCTCGAAAAAATAAGAAAGGGGGCGTATCCCATATGAAACAAGTCAGGAGATGATTTTGGGCTAATAACGAGGTCTACGTGGTATGCTCAGGGCTCCAGACTCATATTCGTTATGAAATTCATATAACATATAAAATAATCTAGAAGCACAATTTCGGAGGCGAATCAAGAGATTATTATTATGATGATACACACGAATGTCGAGAAAATAAATAACCAAACGTGAACCATCGTCAAAATAATGTCAAGATAAAATACCAAATAATTTCATAATCTTTTTTTTCTCGGAATAAACCAATTTACACAACTCATCTGTATACCATAAAAAGATGAAATTCACGAATGATCTAATGTGAGATGAAAGCATCAATTATAAATATGAGCAAGCTGATTCAGGAATAACAATTCAACATTTGGCGTTTGATTAATTAATTTGATGAAGATATTTTTCCCAGTATTATTTTGGATAAATATTCGTTGCACCTACCGATACATACACGTACAAAACACGCGAAATAAAACAGCGAACAAGAGCCCCCGTATGTGGGGCCCAATGCAAACTGCGGGAGATAAGGCACCAGTGGAAGGTTTTGGCTGGCGCCACTCGTTATTTATATACGGCGTTGAAGACACGAAGTAAAGAATTAAAAATAAAAAAGAATAAAAAATAAAAAAGAAAGTAAGACACGAGAATCAAACCATGAAGAGGAACAAAAAAGAAGTTGAAAAAGGATGAAAGAGCAGGCTTGGGGAAGTGGATGAAAGAAAGAAAGAGTTTTTCAGGTGAACGTAAAAGAGGCTTATGCGGTTGCAAGTGAGAGAGAAAATAGCGAAGCGACGCGCCGAGACGCCCACTAAATTATTATTTGTTCTTGGCGAGCCATAAACGCCTAAATTATACTGTGGCTACCTCGAGCAAGGGGCCCTCAAGGCGCTTGCTCACGCTCACCCATCTTCTCTTTCCCTCTATCTTAAACTCATCACTTCTTTTCATGCTCGTTCGCTCCCTCTCTGTTTTGGGGCCAAGAGTCGCGACGTGCTCTGGCCCTTTGGACAAGCGTGACCAACGCAACTGAAAGAGAAGATTAGTCGTGCTCCCGCAATCTCACAGATATTTTGAACCCTATAGATACCTCACAAGAAAAGAAACAATGAAGAAAAAAAAAAAGAAAGAGAGAGATGAAGTAGAGAAAAAGTACAAGACAAAAAATTTTTTTTAACATAAATTGCTGTCTCCATATCGCAAATGAGCTATCAAGTCTTTTTATTTTTTTTTTCTCTCACTTGCCTCACTTTATTTGAACTATCTGTTCAGTCTTCCTTTACATCCCCCAATTTTTTTCAAGTATTGTTTTTTTCTAGCAAGGAAAAAATGATTTTCACATATACATGAACAAAGATTGTGCGCATGAAGGTGAAAAAGACAAGTAAAAGGAAACACACAATGTATGTAGTGAAAAGCACACATGTGAGCATATCGCATTCATACATATCTACAGTTTTTCACTCTCGAATAAAATCTCTCACCTTGCGTGTAGAAAAGCGGTCTAAAGCGCGGCACCATTTTGGCAAAAAAAAAAAGCAGATAAAAACAAAAAGGAAACAAGAGAAGAAGATGAAAAAAAAAAAAAGTGCACAGAGTGAATGAACGGCCTCGAGTGTGAATGTACCTGTATATGCTCATCGTCACGATAGAGCGCACGAATTTATATGAGAGAGTGAGAGTGAGATAGTTGAAGAGTGCATCGTGCACTCTTCATACATAACCAACCCCTCATCACACTCCTCATCATATTCACCCATTCCGCGCACCCGAAAAACACATATGCAACCTCATACCAACGATAAATAAAAAATAAAAAGAAAAATGGAAGAAAAAAAAGTGCGACCACTGTGTGTACTGAGTTTTTTTTTTTTCGCTCATACATTTTAGTTTACTGACGTATACGCGCGCAAAAGAGCGACGACTGCGGTGCGATGATGTCGAAAAGTTATATATATACATACACATATACCTATATAATGTAAAAGTAGGGTTGGTTTGTGATGCATATGGTATAGAGTAGAAGAGGAGGGAAGAAGGAGGGCGTATACATTGAGGTATAATGCAAAAGGGGAAAGCGAAATAGGAAGGATATATATGTGTATAGGTGGTAGAAGAGGGAAAGGCGAGCTCCTCGTAACAGCTTTCTATTTGCATACTACCACCCTATTTCAACCTCGCCCTTCGACACCAACGGTATTTGCATTGAGAAATTGGCCTCCAACCACGCCACAGGCGCCCTCTTCTTTCTCCTCGCATTTTTTCTCCGCACACGTTTGCTGTAGTGTTACTGCCTTTGGCCCGAGCGAGAGTTTCTCAAGGGAATTTCTTACCGCGAATTTGCTTTCTTCATCTATGTCTATATTATTTTCATCCAAATGGAAGAAATATTGCAATTAATGTTTCATTATGATGAACGTCGTATTTTCACAGGAAAATCATCACGTGATAGAAAATAAATCATTTTCAAAGATTCAGACTCTCAAATTGTTCAATAGTTAAGTGGAATTCAATGTAGAAGATAATAAACACATAACATATAAAAGGAAATCTACCCTGAAGACAGAAAAAAATTGTGCACATGTTCTGTCATTGTGATAATTGAATGACTATGTGTTTTTGTATACTAAAAAGTGTGGAAAAATCGTTCCTCATATTACTCACTATGAATTTTTCATTTATACTATATTCACCTTGATTTATACATCCGTAAATCAAGAAAAAAAAAAAAAATTAACAATGAAACTAAAACCTCAATGAAAAATATAAATAATCAACTATAAAAATTGTGTAAAATAATATTTTATATTATTTGGCTCACTATGAATTTATATTGAGCGCACGTTCCTCCCGAGGTGTAGCACTCTCGATGCATGCTGCACACACAATTTCACCATTCTCACATACACATGAAAATATATGTATATGAACATATATACATATACAAAAGCACACAAATGTGTGCGATGCACTTGGGTTACGGGGCAGTGGCTCTTCAGCCACGTCGAAAGAAAGGAGTGCAAGCGTGAGGGAATGAGAGAGAACGATCATTTGAGGAGAATGGAGAAGGAGAAAAAAAAAAGACGAGAAACAATAGGAGAGTGAGGGAGAAACAGAGAAAGAGACGGAGAGCTACGGACGGAAGGGGAAAAGAAGTGGTGGGAAGAGGCCAGAAGCATGCAGCAACCCTTTGATTATCACACTCACACTAAAGCCCTTCATACGTGTACATATAATATACACATATGTATGCATCTATATAGAACGACCCGTCACGTCTTCATCGCACCCATTTCGAGACCTCGGCCGCGCTCACCAACTTGTGTGTCTTGCACACGGTCAAACATAAACAAAACAAGAAAAATAACACACTGCGTGTAATCTTAAATTATTTATCAACCGTCTAAATCCCTTGTTGAAACGAAGACAAACAAACCAACCAAAACGAAAAAAAAAAAAGAGAAACAATGAATAAATTGAAAAATTACGTGAATAAATATAACTAAAGTTAAAATGCATTGGCATGAAACAGAAAATTAACATGATCGATATTGATTGACGTGGTGCAAGAAGTAGTAATAATTACTATAACAACAACAACAACAACAGTATGATAAATGGATGGAATAAATACTTAGAATGATGACAACACAAACGGTAGCCGCGAAGATTATTCATTTGTGTGGAATAAAAAAAAATTGTCTACTTTGAATGAATCGAGAATAAAAAAAAGTGACATATCTCTATAGCAATGACTGTATATAGCGAGGCTTTGCAACACGCGCGCGCGCACACACATAGTCGCGTCGTCTCTTTGGACGCTGAACGAAACTGGTCGCCGGGGCATTAAAACCGAGCGTTACGGAGAGATAGCCAAGCATGGTATAAACGGTCATTATCTATTCACGCCAGTGGCGTGCCAATATAAATGCTAAGTGGAAAGCCGCGTATATCTATATACCTACCGCGCGTCAACTGATCAAATGAGAAGACTATTAGCCGGTATTTGGATACATATACACACGTAAAGAGAGAAGAGAGATGAAAATGTTGTAAAAAAAAAAAAAGGGATAATAATGGAAATTATAGAAGATTATTTGCAAAAGTAGAAGCGAAGGTGAAAAAAAGAACGGGACAACAATATAATTATTATTTTCATACACAACTATGAACATCTCCATATTTTTTCTTTTTATATTATTCATGCCAATTGATATCCTGGATAAATTAATTCAAATCATCGTAATATTGTCCAATAGAACGTGTTATAAACATATTCGCAATCTCTCTCGCTTCATTCAATATATTATACGATAAAAGATCTCAATCGCTAATTTCAAGCCGTATACAACACGCGGCGCGCATGAAGTCGACGTTGGAAAGACCAATGAACACGTGTTCAACACTATCGTTATTATATATGCATTTACGGCCATACTAGTACACACACCAATAGAATACATATCGATGAATGTTCGAAAAATAGTTATACATATAAAAATAACTCTTACACGCCTGGCAATAAATATCCAAAATTATTTATCAAAATTATTGTCAACCTCAAATCATATCTCCAAACTTGACAGTTCTACCAAATTTATTTGGCTATTTATTTCACATAAAGTAGTAAAATCACATTAATGACATTCAATCTAAATTTTTTTTTTCTGCATGCACACATGCACATATCAATTCATCCAAGAGCAGTCCATCATGACAATCGATCCATTCACAACATACAGACATATGCAGTCATATACATAGACATAGACTTGTATACACTTCGTTTCACTCGGAGGTTATACTTTAGGGATGATTGCACAGCAGTGCTTACGATTATTACCATCATCAAATACGTAAATGTATATACATTATATGATGCGCGTCAAGTCAACGATACATAAATAAAATTTACAAAAAAAAACTCATCTTTCACAATATAAAACTCGCATATCAGGCGCCACATTTTCCACTTCGCTTAATATCGTGAGAGGAGGGGGATGGAAAAATATGTGAAGGCAAATGAACAGAGAATGAGAAAAAAAATAAACGCGTCTCACCGTAAACTGATTCAACTGTTTAACCTGATGTGTGGTGTGAAGTCTTATAAAGACATATAAATTCATCTCATTCATACAACGTGAAAACCGACGACTTTCAATTACAGACAATGTTTCAACCTCACTCGTGTAAAAGGATTAGTTGAAAACACGAACCCTCATGTTCGCGCTTGTTTTTTTTTTTTCACTGAGAATTTAAACAGCAAAATTTGATGAATCAAATTGAAAGAACTATAAAATAAATTGTAAATTTCGAGCATCAACATTTAAAAAGATATTGAAAAAGAAAATTTCCAACTAACAAGTGTACATCCTTCATCTTTTTCATAATGAATTAACACTTTATTACCCAACATATATATAAATGGCTGCCCCTATCTATAGCAAGAAGGCTGTACACAAATGTGGTGTGCGTGTTATAAGTATAACCCACGTTATATGCGTGACAAATGATGATAACGGGCGTTATGTGAATGCACCGTGACAAAGAGTGTCTGCAAAGGAAAATACAATGAACATATATCTATACGTGTATATTTACCTATACCCCCAAAGTGAACATGGAATACGTTGAAATTAATAGTATATGAAGAGAAATTAATTAACTAATCACAATGTGACACACGAATGTGCAATTTTCATATGGATTAATTTTCAATTATTAATATTTTGGACAATGAATCCATTCGATTTATCATATCTCAGTAATTTTCACTCATGAAAAAATTCAACTCGGAATATTTACGACATTGCACGGCATTGAAATACGAAAACCCGAAATCTTCGTATTATGCAGTCAATTGCATAATTACATTTGACTTAATAATGAGGGGGTTGCGAGTTAAAAGGTGTTTGATATTATCAATGTTACCATTTATCACTTCATTCATGAATATATCTGTTTACGAACAATATTAATAAAAGAATGTGGTTGAAAACATTATTCTCATGATAATTATTTAATTCACATGAATAAAGTAAAAAAAATGAAGAAAAAAAAAGGGTGAAATGAAAGAAATATCTATGTAATAATATGGTGAAAACATATAATAATATATTGAAAACGTTCATTCCACGAGTATGAAAAGTGTTGAGCACGCGCACGCGCTTTTATATGTACACATAAAGGGGTCGCGATTGCGTGCATGTATATTGTGACTATCTCATAATCGCGCGTGTAGGGAATTTTTTTAACCTTGAAATATCATGCAGCAAAGTGCCGTTCCAAGATAGCTCCGCGACGACTAGTTGCAATGACTCGAAGCACTGCGCTCACATCCACACACTTTTTTTTTCATATACACCCAACTTGAACGCATTCAACAACGAGCGCTTCAGTTTGAGAAGAAACGCTTCAGGGAGTTTAAAGGGAACGATTAAATTGAATTTCTTATTCATTTCTATTCATCTAATATGACATAATGGTGACCTTTCCCAGTGCGGCTGAGCATTTGAAATCTATACATTTTAATTTGTAATTATTTTTCAAATAATCAAAAATATCTCCACAATTATATCCCCGAAAAATAAATCAGTTGTGTCGTTCAGAAGAATAAAATGAAAAAAAGGGAATAAATAAAAATTTGGGATAAATTTCTGTGAGAGCATATTTACAAAATTAATTCAAATCTCAAGAGCCTTATGAGAGTTCAGATGATGAATAAGAAAGTGGTAGTTGAGGATAGACCTAGATTATGCAAAAATGCAAAAAAAAAAAAACATACTCATATGTGTATGTAAATGTTATGAGAGGCAACTTATTCGCGTTGTAACTCAGTTTGGGGAATTCATACAAGCATGTGGATTTCGCAATGTATATTTACGTATACATATAATTCTCCATATGCTCATATACATATTATATAAAAAGAAAGAGGTTGTTAAAAATGTATGTAATAAGGTAGTAAAAATTTGCTGATGATGACACCAAGCACTGCAGCCGTTATAATGACACGTTGATGACGGAAACGACGCAATGATGATTATTATCATGCTCTATACGTGGTGGATTATCACGAGGGCCCGAGCTGAAAGAAACTTCCCTCGATAGAGAGCGCGTGAACGAGAGGGAAACAAAAAAAAAGCACCAGCAACGACAGCGGCAGTAGCGCGGAAAGGGAACGCGAGCGAAAGAAAAAAGTTGAACATACACGTATTCATATACATATTTTCACGTGCACATCCACGCGTGCATGAATACTTAAATACAATCCCAGTGACCTCAGTTGTGACAGTGCTGACCTCTCTACACATACATCATCGTTTTTTCTCTTTTTTTTTGTCTCTTACCCAACACAACCCTCTTATTTCTTTCTTTTTTTTTTTCAATTTTTTTTCTTTTTCTCTTTTTCTACAGTCACTGTCTTCGTTCAACCAACCACTTCACCAACACCCTCGTAAATCCGTAGGAAACGTCGATACACGGTGATGTTAAAAAAAAAATATTTGAGAGGAAGAGAATGCTGCGAGAATAAGAGAGTGATGAAGTAATAAGTGAATGAGAGTAAAAGAGAGAGGAAAATGTATACAGAGGGGTTGCATGAGGATAGAGACACTTCCTCGGTCGCACAATCGTGCAACGCGATTTTCAGGCTCACACGCGCGTACAGAACGCAGCCCCACTATGGCTAATTACCGCGCCGGGACCCTGAGGGTCGACACAGAGCTCAGTCACTCTTTCTTCTTCTCTTCCTACTCTTACTTCTATATAAATGTATATATGTACTTATGAAGTTCATAATAGAACACATATATATATTTTTGTATGTACATACAATCGGAAGTGATATAAATACGATTAAATACATCAAGGAAGATGGAATCTGAATATCTATTCATGAAACAGAAATTGTGTGAATAAAATATTACTCAGTCACGATGAAAAAAGGAATTTCCATCCAAAAATGAATAAATTTAATCAAAACCAAATTTATATTTTCAATCAGTAATATTTTTTAATTAAAGCTCAAGTTTGTAATTTGAAAAAATCGATAGACAGTTCAGATTTTGGATGCTGACAATTTATTGAACTATTCAATCGTGATAAATTCTCTCTCGAACAAAATGTTGTATCATATGAAGAAAGGACATTTTTTCATCATTCCATTCCAAACAGTAGAAATACTTCTGTTTATTTGTTTGTATATTCCAGTAACTGACTCACTAGTTATAAACTGTTGATTCGAGATTTTATCGTGGCGGTAAAGGCGTTTCAATTCACTCACCGACAGAAGCGACGACGAGAGATTAACGAGGTTGAGGACAAGTTTTGTTAAACCGATTACCGCCTAGCGCCCACGCTTTTCTCACACTAACTCCCTCTCGCTCGTGCCCATTCATTTATACTTTCTTTCACTCTCCCATTCTCTTGTGACACGCGAAAAGAGGATGTTTTCTCCGTTAATGCCACATCGCTGTCACTAGTTTGTTTGCGTCCCTACTGTGAATCGTCTCTACCGTCTGTTTGATTTGAAAATCAAGAAGATCAAGCCGCTTCACTCGTCGCGTGAACCTCAAACTCTCACCACAGTCTAGTCTTTAGTCCCTCAAAGTTCACAGTGTATATAAAATTTATAAACGTTGTTACATTTCATCGTAATGTACCGCTGCTCAATAGACAAAGTGAAAAAAAAAGAGTACCCGAAACTAATTTAATTCCAACTAATAAAATAACGAGAAAATTATGCCTTCCATCAAAATTCCAATCAATTTCAACCGCTAAAATCCCAACCAATATTCCAATGTTCTATTCATCATTAAACAATGATGAACCACAATAAAAGTGATTTGAAAAATCATTGAAAACGATGAAAAAAAAAACTCTTTTGATGAAGTAATTATGATCAAAATAATCCCAACCGTCAAATTATGAATAAAACTAATAAAATATCACGAATTGATCATTACTCATAACATATACCTATATAATATATTATTCCATTGCATAACCACTATAATTTTTCGCAATTATTCTTTATTTTTTCTTTTTTAATATTTCTCACTGCATATACACATATATATGTATATATATAGCTATTACCACTTTAGCTTTTCACCATTTCCATATACCTTTTATTACTTGACTTCACGCAAACTCTTTTACAACCCACTCTACATAATCTACACGATAAGCCATCAATTTCCTCTCTGTATACACCTATATACGCCTGTATACTGATGTGGAAGTAGGGGAAAAGCAAACACACAAAAAAAAAATTCACACACACACACACACATACACACATTGCCCCCAAAGTAACACCGATCGTGTAAAATGCAAATCGACGAGATAAAAGAAAATTTTTTGAAATAAAAGACGAAAAAAAAATAATTCTACTACTAAAATAAATTTTTCAGTCACGCAACATAACACATAACCATCATGAAGTCATGATCATTTAACCACTACACACAAATATCTACATATTATACAGATATAATATATACCCGTGTACGATAATATATAGTGTCTATACTGTATCACCAAAAAATCAAGAGGCCCACCCTGGTCCCACCAAAGGTATATACTCCTGCTTGCCCTGAGGCCTGCGTGAAGTTTCGTGAATGGCCGACAATTTAAGTTCCAGCTGAGTGGGCAACGCATGCGAAACGAGAATGATGAGAGAATATATACATACACACACATACGCACATACACAAACACATCCATATAAAGCAAACGAAGGAAGCAATTTTGGGCCTAAGGCTCACACTGGGTTCGAGTCTCGATGTCGTTGTGAGATCTCACAACACAACTTCACCACCACCACACATACATATTTATATCATATATTTCTTCACGATGAGACGTAAAAAGGGGTGAAAGAGGGAGTGAGAAAGAAAAAGATAAAGTGAACCAATCCGCGTATAGAGATGAATGTGAACGAGAGAGAGCCGGTATAATATCTCGTTTAGAAAGATTACAGGTTTGAAGGAGGCTGCCAATGTATAAAACAAACATCGTTAACCAAGCCCTATACTTAAGACCTCTCACTCTCTTTTCCCCACATTATTTACTTCTATATATATATGCGAACATCCAAGCGTCTTATATCTCCTTCTCTTTCAATATCTATATACCATGTTTTTATTATTTCTCACTCGCACTCGTTTATAAATAGTGAAATCTTTATCTTTCTGTTCTCGCTTCACTTCTGGCCATCCCCGGAGGTCCATTTACCTCCTCTCACCTATCTCATGTATATGCATGAGTATATATAACACATTAAATCTACACCCATATGGTATATTTACTCATCATCTTTCAATGGTATTGGTAAACACCATTTCCTAATGTCTATTGTGGTATATTACATATCGCGAAAGCCTGAATGCACCCAGTTAAATTTTTAACGCCATATTCCGGTAGTTCTATCATGCAGAACCCTAGTTTAAATTGTAATGTCATTTTTCATATCGAATATCAATTTGAATATTCATATTTTGAGAATTGAAATTAACTT
Organism: Meteorus colon; assembly: GCA_030523085.1. Taxonomy (NCBI): domain Eukaryota; kingdom Metazoa; phylum Arthropoda; class Insecta; order Hymenoptera; family Braconidae; genus Meteorus; species Meteorus colon. The sequence goes on from JAPYZH010000278.1 coordinate 161,849, forward strand.
CCGGCCTTTCATTGAGAAGTGATAAAGCTATCTGAAATAGCGCATGTGCATTATGAACTGCATACATATTTAGTATGAAAAACACCCGCACAAACTCTTATGAAAAGCGGTTGGAATTGTGTATATGTTTATATATCCATATATTTGAGAAAAGAAGAAAAAATAAGCCAGTGAGCACATAACACATGTGTGTATGTGTGCTTATGACATTGAAATGTGTTGAGTACACGACCAGGTTCAAATATAGTACTAAAGATGCCTGGGTGTTATTCTTCGCCTGTATAATTATCTGCTGTTGTGTTCACCATGAATTAATATATGATGGATGTGTGTATACATTATCGTCACATGAATACGGGCTCGTTCAGTAAAATATTTTCTGATATACATATATAGGTGATGATGGTCAGGGCAGGGAAGTTAACATGTAGGTTATATATTATATACATGAATATACAGTGGAGGACGAAGTGTAGACGAAAGAAGATGCGCGAATAAGTTAAAAGGAAAGACGAGAAGGTGGAGGATGCGCGTCCAGACCGATTTATCGATGCAGATTGATTTAGAGCGGGCACTGATGGAAGATTATATTGCACGTTGGACACGAGATATACTTCTGCCAACGCGATCACGCCCGAGAGGAATAAGATGTAAACTCAGATATATAAGATGGTATCGCGTGAACGGCTTGTACATATGAATTTTTTTCTTTTTTCGTTTCTTTTTTTACGTATGCGTGTGAATGAAGAGATAAAAAACAAAAAAACGTCTTCTTATTTTATCTCCGATAGATTGCTATCGATGTGCAACGAAATTGTATTTTAATAAAAAATTATATACACGTAAAATTTTTCTTAATATCAATTCAAAGTAAATAATAAATTAATCATATCCGAATAATAATAAGGGTAAAAATAATCTATGATCGTGTAATCGCTCGCATTATATACTAATTCAAATGAATGGAGGAAAATTACGTTTTTTATTATAACAAAATGAACAAAATCAAGAGGAGGAAAATTATATTATAAGTTTTAGTTTGACGATCTTAATTAAAATTAAGTGTCTCATAATGATGCTCGCGTGATCCCGTCTCAATGGCTATTTTGTTATGAGTTTAGATCGTATGATCGAAAGTGAAATGGAATATGAAGAATAAAAAAGGAACATTCGTTAAAGATATGGTATTCATGGTGGTTTATATGCTCACTCTTGGTTACACTCCTGCTCTAACCCGCGAGCGTGGCCGCTCACGCACCTGTCCGTCGCACGTTAAATATGCAAAAGTTTATATATAAGCGCACCCTTTTGATACGTGTCTCCTCGCTCGACTCGTTCTCCTTGTCTATTTCTCTTTCTTCAATGCTCATTCCCTGTTTCACCTCATATCACCATCATACTAAACTGGTAATTGTTCTTTTTACCTTTTTCCACCACGACAGACGTGGTGAACATAATTCTATAGTCACATTGAAAATAATAACTTATGTGTTGACAAATAAACTTGGGACACGTAAGTGTCCAAAAGGTCTCCAGACCATGTACGAATACCCACATATTTATTCATCAAACTCTCAACTTTTTACTTTCTACCCTTACATCCCAACTTTTTTCTTTCCTCTTCTTTATTTATTTTTTCACTCTTTCCACTCTCTTTCTCTTTTTATAATTGCAACTTTATTCATTCGACTGGTGAAAAAGTTTGAACACAACTTATGATGTGTATGGTATATTTCACGACAAAAAGCAATGATAATGTCGCTCACCGAAAATATTTTCCACCCAATGAAAAAAATAATAAAAATTCACCTTTCAAAGTATTCGTTTTATCTCTCACTTTTTTTATTACAGTGTATGTGATCATCTATATGTATATAGTGACGATCAGAATAGGATAGATTGATTGTGAATGTAGTAAGTGAAAGAAATAAGCGGGGGAGAAAAAAGTTTTCAATTGGCCGTTGAAACGTGCGCTTCCGATCTCTTTGTGCCTCGCTCTTAAATGTGAGAAAGGGAGAAATATTTTTAGGTATACAAAGCACGATAAAAGGAAAAAAACCGCAATAAAAATAACCAAATACCCGCGTCGCGGTCGTTTTTCCATCATCAAGCGATTCTTTCTCGAATCACTCAATAGAAATATTACAAATTCAAAATGTTTTTTACATTTGAATATTTTTCATTCGCCCAAAAACGATATATTCAAAAACTGACTGTCAATACAGAAATCACTATTTGTTTGTTGAAGATTCTTTTCATAATCTTTATCCGATCGATCTTTAGAATAAATGGGCCACCTAGTATTTTAAATCGTCACAGTATGACACCAGAGAAGCCGAAGAAGTCGAAGTGCGAATGAAAAACGAGAACATCAATGTAGTCGAAGTGTGAACTGCACTTCACTGAAAAATTCTCTCACGTAATATTGAAGCCAAACGAGATAACCGTAATATCTTCATTCAATTCAACCGACTCCTTTAGAATTAATAATAATTCAAGGCTTTCACAAATACATTGAAAATGAAGTAGTATAAGAAAAACCTTCGGATAATTCAGCATGCGAGAAAATCGATATCGAATAAATTTCTCGTAAATGTCATCTATAACCACTTGACATAACGATACGATTTTCCTCCCATAAATAACATATGCGCGATATGGAATCATAACACCTATACCTTCATGCACACGCATATCCAATCACACAGCCTAATCGTTCTCACTTGTGATTAGTTGAACCATTAACATAACTATAGTTCTCACCATAATGTCTTGATAAATCATAATAAAAAATATAAATGTACATCATAAGTATACATACATATAAAAACGAAAGAGAAAATGTATATATGTGTATATTAAAAAAGGATGATGAAGAAATCTTACCGGCCGCTCTTAGTAATGACCATCTCAGTGCCGAGTTTGTGAAATTTTTCCCAGAGCTCTTTGCCCTCGAGGGTGACCTTCGGATCGTCAACAACACCATCCTCCTCGGGATGATGTGGTGGCACAAGATGGTGAGGTGCTGAGAGGGGATGATGAGGTGCTAAGGGAAGTGGTGATGAGTGCATCATGCCCGGAGGCAATGGCAACCTCAATGGCCTCATCGTTGGTCCACCCGGTCCACCCTGATGGTGATGATGAAGCGCTGCTGCTGCGGCTGCCAGAACAGCGTTTGCCTCTTCCGGCGTGTGCGGACCAAGTCCAAGGCCTGGATAAAAAAACACTACTCTCAGTCAACAGCACCTTAACTCAATGGTTTACTTGTGGATGCGAAAAGAAAGAAGAAGATAATAATAATGACAATAATAGATGAACTAAAATGAAGGAAAAAGGAATTTTTTTTTATTCCTCTTGAGTGGACGCATTACAATTGTTATTACTTGCATTCGGATAAAACCGCGACCGGATGACTCGACCACGCGATTCCGGCGGGCGTGTAGCAACAAGTGCAAAAACTTCCCAGGTATATATCAAGCGCGAGTGAACACAGAAACAACGAGAGAGGGAGAGCGAGAAAGACTACATATACATATACAAAAGTCCATCGTTGAAATATATAGTGAGGGTAGCTGAAGTTGTGTGTATATTTTGTATACAGTACTATAGGCAGATAAATATAACGCGCGCGTGGCTCTCCTACTTCTCCACAAGTATACACAACTAGTACTTTTCTTCTTGTATAAAATAGTCTCAACCTGGTTCCTCTTCGCCATGTCCAACATCGCTGTGGTTATCAATTTTATGAACGAGCCTTGCAATTCTAAAATACCGTAATCGACATGATGCTCTTTATTTTTTTTCTACTATTCGTAGATACAACCCAAGCACTACATTCTACAACTTTGCTATCACTCTTACTCTCCCTATTCTTCGTTTACTGCTGTTTGCATTATACAAAGAAAAAAATAATAAAACGCATAGACATAAAAGGAAATGAAGAAATGGTAACACACCCACGGGAGCGTCATTAAACCGCCGTTTTGAAACATTATACACGCAGACCTTTTTTTTTACTTTCACTCTCTGCTTCCCCCCCTGTATTAACTCTCAATTTTCCTTCTTTTTCTTCTTTGTCTATTCTCGTTGGACCCCACGAGCTTTTTATGGACAATCGATCATCGGGACGAAAAACAAACTGAAGAGTTTGCTTCGATGAGCCGCTATTTGTTCTTCTTCCAGGGTCAAACATCGCACGTCAATCGTCATGCTTCGAGGAAACGGGCGTGCGTATGGCGCGCCTCGCTATGCATTAGGCTCTGTGAACGTATGTGTGTATATGAATTATGTGCGTGTTTTTCTGCAGACGGATACACAACCGAACGGGACACAGCGGCAATCGTCCTGCGTAGTGAACGGATGCTCAACCGCAAACAAGACACGAAAAATCGGACTGATCGTCGCGGTCTATATTGACATTGTCTTGCTGCACTTATGTCTCGGTGAATATTAAAGTTCCTGTGCTTTTGTTATTTTTATTTTGTCTTGCGTATAGCAACAACGATGTGCGAGACTTTGAGAAATGCGTATTTAGATTGCAACTGTACAGCAAACAGACATCACCATCATAGTTTTCCATTTGGAAGAGATAATAAAATAAAACGAAGAACAATTTGACAGTTCAAATCTATGTCACAAGATTAATTGTATTTGGTATTGCGTCAATTTGCTGTTTCTTTTTGTTCGTTTTTGATTAAAATACAATTCATTGCACAGTGAATATAGGAAAAACAATATTTACTGAGAGGGAAAAATGCATTCATTCAGGTGAACCATTATCGAGTAATGAATTCACTGGTGTAAATTAGAATCTTCAGTCAACAAATCTCAACTTCATTATGTTTTTAATCGCCACATGTGTTCGTTTGAACAACAACTACATTCCATCGATTATATTCCTTCCTAGTTATGACAATTCACGTTATCTGATGGGTGAATTAGGTATAATTCAAGTGCATTCATAAGAATCGGAATTTTACTGAACCATTTCATATATTGCAGACTAATTACTCATGAAATCATTTCACTATTCATTTATAAAAACTTTTAGTGGGATAATAAAAATACACTACAATGAACGAGTAATTGAAGGTGAATTTATTAGATTTATGGAAGAACATTGTGATTCTAAAATAATTTCATGTATTTCAGTAATGTTGCAAATAGTTGAGATGAATATTTATGAAAGCTATGACATCTTCCCGGTATGATTTTCTGCTTGGGTTATTATCATATTTTTTTTCGTTTTCTAGAAATGGGTGAATTTATGCGTATTTTTCCACTTTATATATCACTGTGTATTGTCTTTTCCTCTGATGGCATCACGACCCTTCACATCTCATCTCGCGTGCATTTCATCGCGACAATTCAGAGCATTAAAATTGTTGTGCAAAGAATTTACAAAGATATTTGCGGTGTGCTCGATGCAAATTGAGGGGTACAAGCACAACAAAAAAAAAAACATCAAAGTCAAAGTGAATGCGCGAGAGAGAAAAAAAATAAATAAACAATATAAGATGAGATGTCATGAGGTCTTGGCTTCGTTAACAAGACCACACACATGCACACATTTAAATATGATATTAAATACGCGATGATGTCGATGGTAAAACGATGAGTACACATACGACACAATGACAATTCATCTCGATCGATTGAATTATAGTTAAAATATGACGCAGTCCAATGAAAGACAACAAATATCGTGTGACCAATATTTTGTTAAAGAATTCATTTCAATCAATTATTGTGAAATTGAAATAACAATTCGTCATTGAAATGAAAAATGAAAAATGTATAAATTAGAATGACAGACAATTTTTTATCATAGTTTCACGATCAAACTGTTGTTGGTCACTTGACAAGTCATATATATTATTTTTTTTTGTGTATAAAGTATTATCATTTTCTCTCAACGACATGGCGCACATATTCCTTTCGCTGTATGTATGAAATTTACGCGAGTTTGAATTTCGAATGCAAGACGGCGTGTGATGCTTATGCCCTTGGGAAAGATTAATCACCATGATCTCTCTATATATGAACAGAGTGTTGCAGTTGGCTTTGAGTCTCGCATGCATTTGAAGAGAGAGAAACGCGAGCGTCACGCGTCGCTCGACAAAATTAATATACCGAAGAGATGAGGATATAGTAGGCGATTTTCCCTCATTGCCATTTGTACACTGTCCATTTTTTTTGCATTTATTTGTTTCTTTCCACACTCGTCCTTCTCTTCACTTTTTTCAGACTCGGTGAATAATCGTTTAAAAGACAACTCAAATAGTCTAAATAACTTTTAAGTAGTTTCAGCTAATTTACTGAAGGACTTGAACGATATCAAACTTGACGTGAGAGATATCACTGTTACAGTTACATATGAGTATGTGTGTTCATAGAACATCAACGACACACTACTTGAAACTATTCCAACTCGACATTGTGTGCATAAATATATTTTCATAGATACGATATGTCGAGGATATTTCTTCAGGACACGTCTCGCGTGCAAATTCTCATCGTTCATTCCGGATGTTGCGCAACACAACGTGCGCGTGCTGTCGTATACTCGCGACAGAGAAGGACGTCCTTCCGAAATTCACGTTAATTTCTCATGTGTGACAACTTTTCAAGTAATAAATACACCTGATGTGTATGTATACACATAGATATAGATTATAAGGAAATTGCTACACACAATCTGATATAGGATTCACGCGGCGAATACAGTGGTCGAAGTGACAAAAAGAATTACTCTTTTCTACTAATCAGAAATTCAAACGATTGTGTAAAACATTCCAGCCTCATTGAATTCTTCAAAGAAATTTTCGTAACACACTGAGACAATTTTTCGCACATATTTGATCATTCATAAACCTCTCATCTTGTTTCTACATTACTGTACATTTCAATTTTACTCCCCAACTCCAACTTCTGCACTGACATTAATGAAACTCCGTGTCTCTTTTTTTATTGCACACACATAAATTAATAATTTAAGATGCCGAAACACGAAGAATGGATGAAAAATTTATATGAAAGAGATGAATATTGAAAAAGTATAGTCACCTTGTGGTGTGAGGCCGTGTAGATTAAATTGGTGATGATGATGCGGATTTGCTAGCAATCCTTTTCCCGATAGATGATGCGCGTTAGGACCATGCGAAGCGTTGGATAAATGTACACCGCCGGGATTGCAATAACTGGCGGCGGCCAACGCAAAATAATTCGCAGCAGCAGCTTCTGCTGCTGTTGAATGTGACAATTGATCACATTGATGATTGTGAGGCGGTGGTGTTTCAGGTGCGGCTGCTGGACTACCAGGTCCACCAGGTGGTGGTGAAGCACTACCTTGAGATGATGAACCACCAAGATGTGGTGGATGGGTATTAGCGGCTGTTAACAATGATGATACACTAAAATCAGTTGGTCGTGGTGCCGCCGGTGCTGGTAAATGACTCGATGTTAAATGTCCATTTCCATTACCGCTCGCCGAATTACTTAACGTTGAAAATGGCGAGTGCTGATTAAGTGTCGGCGCAGCTGCTGGTGCGGGGTACGCCATCCCAGGCCCCCCCGCCACCCCTCTGAGCCCCGTTTTTGCACCCTCAACTGAATTAGTCTCCAATTCAAATTCTCTTTTTTCTTGTTCAAACACCAACGCTCCAGCGTTATCGTGCGACGCCGAAAGGACACCGTCCACCGCCGCCTCCACCTCTTCCGTTGGTCTTATACGTTGAGGTGCCTGTAATGGTGTGCTGGCGCAGTGGGTACCCCTGCACGTAGTGTCTTGTTCGAATCTCATCGAGATGGGGCGAGTTCACAGAGTCGCGCGAGATTACTCTTCGAGTGACTCAATCCACAGTCGACAACGACTCGTAAAACACACGCACGCACGTACACGCACATGCACTTTAAACACTTATCTTTTTTTTTTCCTCTCCTCCTATTTTTTCTCGATGTACTTCGCGTTTTTATTCTGTTTATTTTATTTTAATCTTGCTTTTCACTGGATCCCGTTGAATCCTACATGGACAGCGTCATTCGATACAGCCTATAAACTTGGAGCAATTATTACAGTCATAATGTGTTCAATGTCGTATAAAAGAAAACTCATCAATCCATATACCAAAATTTTGTACGTTCGCGCAATTTTGCGCGTAATATTTCAATTTCTTTTTTCACTATACGCGAAAATTTCCACGGCAACGTCAACATTTTAATTGCCATTCGGCCAAAGTATTATCGGCCAATTATTTTTATGACACTTATTTTGCTTTTATATTTGATCCAATTCACTCCACGATTAGCACGTGACAAAATAACGCATCATTTACTGTACACATTCGATAGTCGACTGTATGTTTTCTTTGTTTTTGTTTTTTTTTTTTCACTAAAACACTTTCATGAATATTTCGTGGAATCACTCCAGTATTATTATTCACATTCCCATGCCAAAATCAACTGATGACGCATCAATACAAACGTAAATTCTCGCTCAGACTATCTCTCAGGGTTGTGATATACCCCCAATACAATATAATCACTACTTTCTCATGTTTTCATACACATTCGTCTAACTCTCCGTCACATCAAATAAATATTTTCTATCTGTCTCACTTTCACAAATGATAAATTCAATTTCTTTTAATGCACCAAAAAAAAAATCATTACAAAACGTCTGGCAGTTCTCTCTGAAAATACTTTCAATTCTCTCTTCTACAAACACTATTTATTATTACATCAATAAGTCACACTTGTTTCTCTCACATATAACTTCATTAAAATTGCAAATAACGAAGAAAAAAATGCAGACTTCGAGAGTCACAGCGTCCGACGGCCGGCGACGAGAAGCCACGCTGCTAGCACTTTCATCGTGGCATAGACAACAATATACACATCCCTCTATCACTTGTCTTCAAATTTTATATTGGCAAAACAAAAGATTCAATCCAATAAAAATAATGATAAATATCAATTCTTTTCACGAAAATAATACTCTTTGCATGAAGGTCAGAGTATGAATATTTTTATTCAACACTCATTGATAAGTAGATGAGAAAAATAAATAAACACTTGTCCACTCGTCGTTGATTGCTTCAATAATTAACGAAACAACATTGATATTAATGATAATAATAAATAGATAGTACAGAGACAAGAGAGCAAGTGAGTTAGAGTGAGAGAGATAATGCACGATATGTGAGGATATAGTGAAAAAAAAACAACACTGGTTTTATATACGAAAATGTGGTCGCGTCAGGGCTCGAGGCCCGTTGTGCCCGCGGAGAGACTGAGGTGTTACTTGGGTGGCGCCGCGATGGTCACTGAGCAGCGCTAGGATTGACACCTCCTCCGGGACTCACCCCCACACCCTCCCTCACGCTCGCGCGGAGGTGTTGGTGTGCTAAAGTCCCGCTCGTACTGTCCCGTATTGCACTGTTAGAGGAAGCGAGAGCGCAAACGTACGTTTGTACAGTGTGAAAGCAAGAGAGGGGAGATATATAAACCTTCTCCCAAGCGCGGACGCGGTAGGCGTGAATGCTGGAGGGCTGCAACGCAAAGACTGAGACCTTAACTGAGCTCCTCCTCCCTTCCCCTACGACGGCACTCACTAGAGAGATTTTATGCCGTGAAGTTAGCGCTGAAGCGTCTGAAGTCAGTGGCGCTGCTGCTGCTGCTGCTGCTCTCGCTACTTTTGCCTCATACTTTTACAGTACTATTCGCACAGCCTCGTTGGATCAAGTGGTGGTAGTGGTGGTGGTGTGGTGGTGGTGGTGGTAGTAGTTGTGTATTATATGAACAAAACTGTATGATTGTGTTAGTAGTAGCAGTAGTGGTGGTGGTGGTCAAACGAGTTTTGGTGGGGAGTCACGGTGTTTCGCTCACCCCCGTTGATGTCGCGGCAGTGGCGACGACGCGAACGCGGGGAAGGGAAATGAACTGAGACGAGTTGGAATCTGTATGCTCGGGTTCGCGTTCGACCTCTCCTACCGCCGTAGTTGGGCGATAATGAGGGCTCGACGCCCCGATTGGCGTTCCGGCGCCAATCCGGGTGGCGTTGCTCGCGACGCCTTTTCCGACGCTACTCTCTTCTCATTCTAATTCACGTGTTATCTCACTCGCACTTATACACTGTCCTATACCATCAACGAGAGTGTACGATCATCGCCGAACGCTATATCCGATCCCCACCATTACATTGCGTTAAGGGTGTTAACCGCGAGTACGCCCATTAACACCACCCTTCTAAGCCTCCCCTCGTTTTCACTTCCAATGTGTGTGTACTCGTAAATAAATATATATATATATGCATTTTTATATAGATGCGTGAAACTGAGAGTGAAATAGGGATAGATAGTAGTGATATATGTAGTGGAAGGGATAAAAATGATACAGAAGTGCGCGCGTTAAATTCAACTGGCTCTGTGCGAGATGACAACCCTGTTAATCTTCCCACACGCGCACTTGACGTGCCAGATTTTTGCCGTGACATACAACAGGAAACGCCGAATACAATTTTTCTTTTATTATTATTCGCTTATCTCACAGAATCTGTCAGTTTGAACTAGAATACAAAACCCTGACAGCAAATAAATAGTGGATGGAAAAATGAAAAAAAACTCACGTAGTCAAGGCCATCTGAATTCAAAAATTATTAATATCAATGATTAAATTATGTATAAATTTATGTATATTTGATGAACAAATTTACCATTGATGAATATTAATAATTTAATAACTGATCGAGTCAACGAATTATGATGTAAATTATCGATGTTTCGACCGGGGATTTCGGCCTTTTTTGTATACAAATATAGATTAAAGTGATAGTGTATAGAGTGCGGAAAGTTGGAGCTTTTCGTGTGAAAATTGACGCGGAGAGGCGAGACGCGCGCATTGACATGGTGCATTGGCTAAAACCAGAAAGATGTGTGTGTGCCGTGAGAGGGGAAATGAACCGACTGGCTCCGCCCCACCTGCCGCGTTTTCCTCCCCACCATACCAACGAATAATCCCTACCCTTTCTAACGCGCAGAGTTCGACTGAGTATATACACATACACAACGTCAATACACCTACATTCACACAAATAAAACACAAATTCGCCGCGCAAGGCTTCTCCACGTCGTCGTCCTTCGCGCGCAGAGTGTCACAGTGACGCCCAGAGCGTCCGTGCGAGCAATTTTACTTGTATATGTATGTATACGTTTACATATATTGGTTAGTGTTAGTGTATATATACTTTAGCCTTCGCTTGCGCGCAACATCGTCTATATATTTCTTGACAGTGTGTTTGTGTATCGCACCTACCGGGGGATTCAAGTCGAGAAACGCCGACGGAGGCCAAATACATTCGCTCTTACTCTCTCACACCTTCTCTCTTCTTATCTGATTTTTCTCTTTCTTTCACTAGTATAACTTCTGCTCTTTCTCATTCAATCCCGCTCACTTACTCCTCAGTTGCTTTTACTTTATAATAATTTCATGAAATGACCTACAGTAGGGGTGTTGAAATTTCGTTGACCGTCTTAAATACTCATCAGAGGCGTGAGTGAATGAAAGATTGAAACTTTAAAACTTTTTATCGCATTTTAACACCAGAAAATTATTTATGACTTCATTTTGTATATACATTGTAATTCTTCATTACAGTGCATGAGTTTATGGAGATTATGTGTGATGATGAATGTGATAATTTTCTATCAATAAAATTGAATTATCTGCAGAATTGAATTATTTGATTTATTTAATTTTCATCAAGTGATCTTCGAGTTTTGCAAGGATGATTGATTTTAATTTGTAAGGAGGGTGTGCGACATTTCTATATGTACACATATTCTGATGTGATGTGGATAGGTGGTGAGAAATGTGGTACTTCAGACTCATGATTATATTCTACATCTATGGGAGTTTATAACTTTCTATGAAGTTAGTTGTGCGTGACAGCTCTTCAAACCCACATACCAATTCATGTAAATAGATATATATACATCCAGACATAAACTTGACATCGATCGTTTCGTTAGGTTCATATCTTATTTTGCTCCATCAATAACTTGTGTTATTCTCAAAGCGGCTACAATTCTTATTTATAAACTTTTAATTATTCATAATAGTCACATGCGTCATCATCTGCTCATAATAAACATAATGCACAGGGGACAAATATTGATTGAACTTGATTCAATTGTTACAATCAGTTTTTTGTCTCAAGACAGTGAAGAATAGCATGAAATATTAATCAAGGTATCATTTTGATGGAATATGATACATCAGAGTGTCAAAGTCAACTTCCATTTCGCCCATTTTTATCTTTCTTCATTTACGTTTGGGTAGATAATGGAAAGAATAATGATAAAAAAAAAACATATCAAATCATTTTGTATTATTTTTTTTCTCACTTCATTTCCGTCCCAATTTATTTAAGTCGTTGCAAAGTGACCAAAGGATATAAGGACAGCCGTCGCAACACCCAATCAATATATATATTACATATATATCCCATTGGATCGATGGAATATCGAAAGAAGAACGTCGAGGACAGCGATTCCAGTGTGTATATGTATATGTCTGGCAGTTTGACTGTGTGCGTGCAAACAAGGCGAGTAAAGTATAAAAACAGAACAAGTCTCATACGTATTTCTCTTTACCTGTTCACACACTCGCACATACACGCATCACCTACACTACACATACACACAGCATACGTCGCGAACACAGATATGTGGATTGATGCAAAAGTAAACGAAATGAAAACCAAACGAAACGCAAAGAGACGAGTCGAGTCGCGAAAGAGAGAAAAAGAAAAAGTAAAGAATATAGAGAATATGAGTATACAAAAATCGAGAGAGAAAAGAAAATGGAAACAAAACGGTGAGCCAGAAGAAAACGAAAAAGGAAAGAAGGAAAAAATAAAATATACCGCGGTATGGGTTATACAGAAGAGAGATGAAGAATAACGAAAAAAAGTTTATATATATATATATTTTTATGTGTATATATGTGTCTGAAAGTGCATGAATCCATATACGTACGTGCGGTGCCTGCTACGTCGCGTATAGAGCTGTGGTCATAATCGCGCAGACCGCGTCATAATCCGTGGCGAAAAACATTTCACGATCTACGAAGCTGGGAAAAAGGCAACGCGCGCGCTGAACAACTGATATAGGCGTGGTTTAAACCGTACATGGACCCACGCCCACGATTCCCGTGACATCCCCACCATCACCAACGATTTGCTAAATGCGAAAGCAGCGAGGTAACAGTGGAACTCATAGTGGGAGACCTGGGGAAACGTTGGTGTGATAGAGCGCGAGCATGAACCAATACGACATTCATGAGAAAGACAAGGAAATAATTACGAATGCTTTGTGGTGGGGATAAACAACACAAGTTCGGCGCCACGAGTCGTTGAGGAAAGAACAGGGAGGAACAGGGGTTGATGAGGGGAAATCCACACAAATAAGAACCCTGGAGAAACGCACAGATCGTGTTATGTATGTGTACATACACTCACACACAAGAAAATGCGGCAACGGTGGAACATAAGTATGAGTGAGCAAGATAACGTGTTAGTACAGACAGTTCGCAGTTAAGACAAGGAGAGAAACTAACTCTAGAGGGTTTTTGGAATGAGCTCGACTGAATACTCTTCGTCGCTTCTATATGTGACTCAACGTTGTGTGGCTGTATGTATGAATATATATATATATGCACATATATATTAGTGTTGCGGGGTTATATGGGTAATGGCATGGAGGATGAGTAAGTCGAGATGAGCTTGGCGGTCGTGAATTGTTTTATTACCGAAGCCGCGTCGAACGCAACGGAAAAGATATTCCGCACGAGATATTTACGTATTTTTCGTGCGGATAATATACACATGTTTATATGTATATAGATATGCTATCGCTGTAAAGGTGCATATTGACTTTTGGTAAAGATATATAGCAAAAAGTCTGAAGATTATCCGATGTGGGATGGAGGGTGGCGACGAGGGTGTTGTGACGTGTCTGACTTCGTTGAGCTTTGTGTGTTAAGAGTTCTTTTTTTTTCTATTTATTTAGTTTTATCATTCATTCATTTTTTTTTTTTTTTTTTTTTCTTTCGTTGAGTATATTCTGTATGCAATTCTCACATAAAGTTCACGAGGTTTAATCTATTATTAGTTGAAAGTTATTAATTTAATATTCTCAGTGGACATAACGTGAAAACTGACAGACGATCCGTCGCGCTCGTTTCCCAGTGGATACAAATGTATATTTATTTTTTATTTATATCCCTTAAATTTATCCTCTATCGTGTGACTCTTTTTTTAACTCACTTTCCCGTCGTTTTTATTTTCAGCATTGCATTGCATATGCATGTTATACATACCATTATAAATATACCTGTGCGCAATTACAAATATTTTTATCATTACATCAAGTCTAAGTCACACACTCATCTGCATTCATATTGTATGCGTATCGTTAATAATAACTGGCACGAGAATTTATAAAGTTTAAACTTATTATTGCTCGGACAGCTAAAAGAAAAAAAAAAGAGGAAAAAAAAAGGATGCACCTTCGCCAAAAATCGTAACTCAATATAGATTTTGTTGGCGTGTGTATATGTGCGCTTGGAGCCGTCTCAAGAAATTAATTTTCTTCGACATCCGGTGGAGGTATATAGATCCCAATGCATGGATAAAATATCTCTATACGTATATATATAAATATATAGATATATATAATATATAAGCGTAAACAGCACACCCTGATGTATAAACGCATGCTCTTGTTGGTTTGCCTATAAATCTCTTCGGACCATAAACAAAGCTTTTGATGCAAAAGGTCGATGCAGCATGTGCGTGACGAGCATTCAACGTTCGTTTACGTACCTCCCTCATATGAAAATGGAGAACGGAATGGCGATGGTACATAAATATATATATATATTTATATATTTATATATGTTTATATATATATGTATAGAGTATATATGAATGACGAGGCGGAGAAGTTAGCTGACTTTCTCGACGAAAGATCCGAATTTACAACACGCCGCGCCATCGTGATCTCGCTCTGCCACCAAAATGACGGAGCATTTATTTTCTTTTGCTCTTTTTCTATGCAGTATCTCTATATACCATCCACTTGGTTGGTTCTGCCTTTTCCCTCCTCCCTTTATCTTTTGTCTCGCCCAAGTCGTCTCGCTTTTCCGCGTTAACGACGCGCGAATGACTTACGATCTGTCTCTGTGGCTCACAGTACAATCTAAAGAAACAGATACAAGTGCATTTGCGAATACAGCCACCATGCTTATGGTAATAAGTCGACCTGTACATCATGTATGAGTTTGTATGGATGTGGGGCTATATGTGGAGTTGAAATCGGGACATGTGACAGTCTGGATTTGTATAGAGTGCACTGAAACATCACTTTCAATATTGTATTAATGCGTAATATTTCTGGTTTTATTAATAGATAATGATTGTATATATTTAAAAAAATTGGGTCAGTATATATATATATGAAATCGATGAACTAGGAAACTTTTTCACTTAGATATGAATAAAGAACAAATAAAGGAGGGAGATACAAAATAATATATCATCAAACCAATCTCTCTAGAAACATATATATTTATGCAGTGAGTATGTACGAATTACAATTCTTATATATTTTCTTCAATTGCTCATCAAATAAATGTACAGAATGGCGATGCACATTCTGACATTTAACGTTTAGTATGTACTTTATGGTAAGAATGGCCAGCTAAAGTTTTGATGTCTACAATAATGTCTCTAATGTTTGTCTTTAAAAAACAAATGTCAATATAATAAATTATTTTTATGGATATCCATCAAGTTGTTGAATTATTCAGTATATTTTATTCCCATGTGTTTAACACTAATGCGGAACTACTTTGAATGATCCCAAATAATTTTTTTACTTCTATACAATTGGGCTTCAGCTCTTTATAGAATTTTCATTCATTCATTTTCATTCGTAGAGGTAATTGAAGATATCATTGAGGCAATTGTTTGTAGAATTATTCGGTCAAATATTCTCTCTATGTATTCAACCAAAATTCTTGAATGCCTACGAACCTTCCGGACCATGTTTCTGTGTACCTATATGTATAAATACATCGGTGAAAATTGTTAGCGCGACTGAAATGTCGAAAACTCATTGATTCAAAATACGAAGACAATAATGACAGGAGCGACATTAACAAATCGATCAAGTAGTCGTCTGAAGAATTTGTTAACGGGGTTGAATACATTTTAAACTGCAAAAAAAAAGAGAGCAAATGGTCTGTATAACATCAATAAAACGTCAATGAGCATATGATCAATAAAACTCTTTTCCTCTCTACACATTAATAAAAAAAAAATTCCCGGTGGTTTTTTTAAATTAATAATATCAGTTTCTCAGTCAATATGAAAAGAGTATAATTAGGTCGTCGCACATTTCACAAAGACACCGCCAGTGGGAAAAAGAGTCTATGGTACATATACAAGATATATAAATTCATGTGATATCTTTTATTTTTTTATTCTTCTGTTGTTCCGCTCGTACATATCATATGTACATGTGTATAGAAATAAAACGATATCGCACGCAACTCTCCTTCATCCCTAGAAACCTGCTGCCGACTTGGACCGTCTCGATATCGTGAAGAATAAAGAGACTTTTGAATTGAAAGACCGCAGCATTCACTAATATACATCATGAATTTTAAATACTCTCACATAGAGGAACTCACTCTCTGACAAGTTCTGAACTATATAATCAAAACCCACCCACCTTCCTCTCTTTAATTCGCTCTTCTTTTTTCTCAGTTTGGCTGTATCTCTGTTCTACGACATAGACTCATACAGAACGGCGACGGCGCAGCAATTTCGGCGTCACAGAGAAGTCCCTAAAGGAACGGTGGATATCGCATTGCGCATTGGGGACTGACGGGACAAAACATAGCCGCGACAATAGACCGTGAACGCGCGGTCTCGATGAGAGTTGTAGTTCAAGGTATATCTGTAGACATATAGATGAAGGGCCGTGCGTCTCGTCGGTTCAGCGAAAATGTTTGAGCGCACACGCAAGCCCATCAGGCCCACCAAACTTATACGAGAGAAAAGAGAAATGAGGCGAACCAGGACCCAACACGAAACGATAGAGGGCGCACACGGTATGCCTCATTCCGGCTGCTCTCGCGTGCCGATCCATTAATTAACCATCGCTATTTTGTTCTCTATACTCTCAGGTCTCTTCTGTTATGTGTGTGTGTCTACGTGCGGCTGTGTGTGCCCTTTCAATCGGCTGTTCATGCCTATATATTCGTACAGCCTTTGCACATTCGCGTATATCTATTGAATATGAACATACAACTTTGGAGGTCCATGACTCAACACGTTGCACATTGATAAAAATTCTCTAGTGAAATATCATTCGACAATCATTTTTCATGCATATTTATTTATTTGTGTTACATAACTATTTTGAATCGTGCGCCGTTCGTGATTTTAATTGATTACATACCCACAACACCCAATGAATTATTTATTATCATTTCAATTATCTTATATTTACCATATGCTGTTGTGAAGATATAATATGCTGTATATGTGATGTCGAATGATGGCGAAGCGTATAAACTGATTAAATTGATGTTCTACATGGTTTTGTATGCAAAAAGATGCATGACCGTGTGAACGAGGTCTACTGGTTATATCTATTGTCCCTGATACAGCAGTGAATCAATTGCACATGATTAAAATATGTATTGCAAAGATTTTTTCTTTTTTTTTATTCAATGCTTAGAACTCCACAAGTTACTTACCATGGACTGTACCGCACAAAGTGGTGCATCCCTCTGCGTTATATGTATGCACATGCAGATAATTCATTGCACAACATTCCAATGCTGTAGAGTTAAGCTGCCTCGTAGTCATGCATATGCCACATTTTATACACATATATGTATAGGTATTGTTCACTACTGAAATTGTCTATGTATGTAGTCTATATATATTGCATTTTTACATTCTAGTCTGTATAGCAGTGGACACTTGACATGTCGCAAATCGATATCAAAATAATCATGAATATCAATATAGACTTGATGCAATTTATTTTTTTTCACGAAGTAGTTCGTTACGCCGAGTGTTATTGAATTGCTTGAAATTCCACGTGACTCTTGATTGAAGAGCTATCTACAAGTTATTATTTAGTTTTTGTTTATATCGTGTCGCTATATTTTATTCAGTTGAAAAATTCCGCAGACCGCAATTAATTAAATGTGTAAAGTACCTCAAATGGTGATCAATGAAATTAAAAATATATTGCCTTGTCGAATAATTCCTCTCGAATAGAATAAATAATTAGTTTGTATTATGTGAAACGTTAGTTATTTTCCAAATACTATACAAAATGAGAAATGATGAAAACATGTGATATTCCTGCAGATATAATGGCGTTGCGGTCAGTGCACTAATACAATTCTATTTAAATAGATACTTTTGATATGTGAGTGAAATGGAAACATACTTATCCATGACTGCTCACTGCAAGGAAAGAAAAATACAGTTAAGTATGCTCTGTAACTTCTAATCGCAACTATCGCAATACAACTTCAAGCCAATAAAATGTCTACTTCCTCATATGTGGACTTTTGTTTGTGGTGTGTCACCTATCTTATGGTATATCCAATAATGAACACACGTCATAACTTACCTCCACAAATACAAATGGAAAAAAATGCACAGAAAAGGAAATGTCAATATCCGCAGTAAATTAACTTAAATAAACAAAACTAACATAGATAAATAATTTCTTGTTATTACAATTTCATTCTAACTTACCTACTTATTTATAAACCAAGTCCACGCGGATGTGAGCATCAAGGATTGTGCATTTATTCCCCTCTCAAGCACTTTCTGTTGGGTTTTCTACTCATTCGTTTGTCCAAACTATCAATTGACGCTCCCGCGGGCGAAACGGTACGTTGCGTACGTTTAACACGTACGCGATCGCGGTTCAACGCAGCTGGTCCGATTGCAGCCACCCCCAATGCCATGTGATGTTGATGCTCACGCACACATATATATGTATTTACACAGAGCAATAGAGGGAAACAGACATTCAAACCGAGAGATTGCACCACTAAAATCCGTACATCTGTCGACGTGTAACGGAACACCACCTAATAGTATTAGAAATATATACCATTCGGATTGTATTTATATATTTCATGTGAATGTCTGTACATATATGTGTGTGTGTGCGTGCGTGATTGTATGTGAGCGTATATGGACGTGACGAACGCTGAGATTTGTTGGTATATATTTGAACATGAATGTGTTAGGCCATGTATTCGAGTCCAAAATACCACCCTTATACACAACACATCGATATATGTTGTGTATACATACATATATGTATATGTGTTACGGGAGAGAGCGAACCAACCCTCATCCTCATTCCTCTTGCGCTCCACCCCGTGTCCAAACCTGATGGTGATGGCCTGGCTAACTCCCATTCTCCTCTCTCTTTCTCTTCTCATCCCTCTCTTTTACATTTTGAATTCTCTATTTCTCTCGTTCTTCAACATCCACCACGACCAGATTACGTTTTGTAAACTCGAACGCGCCCTTCCCGCCTCCCCCTTGAAGCCCACCGGGGCGTACATCGTTGTCCAGGACACGACCGCAATCGACCCGTATTTTTTTTCTCCTTTTTTTTGTTCCTTTTGTGCCCCCCTCTCGTTTCTGAGAGACGTGCACCGATTTGGAGATTTTTTAGGACAACCATTTTTGGGCTACTGTTTATTGCGATGCTTTGCATTTTGTTTTCTTTTCATTCTTTCTATCGGGATTCATTACTGATACGGAGAGAGACATTTTTTAGATTAAGTTGACATTTGTTTTTTGACGTGGTGGAAAATTGGATATTATTTTGATTTGAAAGTGAGGAATATATTTTGATAGAAAGTGATTTCAATTAGAATCGTTTATGATGAATCGAGAATCATCAGAAGTAATGGTTGATTGAAAACATTTTCATGTTGGCTTAAATTATTGTCGTTCCACTATCGGTGCAAAAATCAACTAGAATAAAATAAATAAGATGTAATTCGAAACCCCCTTTTTCTTGGAAATTGAGGAAAAATATGAATTCTTCATCAGATAACTCCAATGGGTAATGCGGCTGTAGAGTGAATGCTATTAATCTATTATTAATATCGCTATGATAAAAAATTAAACTAGAGCAAATAAGAAGACACATTTTTTCGTATTTATTATACATTTTTATCGATTTTGTTCTTATTGTTGTATACAAATTAAATAATCAATTGATACATATTCAATGAAGGGTTAATACATGTAGGAAAAAAAATAAGTAAATCGCACTGAAGCAAAGGGGTTGAATATCTGAGATATATATATATATATCTGTATATTTATACACAGATATATGGTACGAAACCGCATTGATAATATATTATATGCTGTTAGTTGAATTGTGTCTCAGCGAGTTTGTCGCTGTCGTCATCATGTTCGCTGTGGTAGTAGTCGTTCAACCCCTTTACCGCCGGACGGAAATTACCTTGCCTCGTAATGACGCCAATGGTGTACTCATAAAAGTTTAATCGCATTGAGAGAAGTACCTACCCTCGTATATGTGACTGTCGCATACTCTTTGTCGAGTCAATAACGCAGTGGTTATATAGAAAATATCTGAATACATGCACACACACTTGTATATATTATATGTGCGGTGTATTCAAACATATATTCGTATGAATTCATGGCATCAACTTGTGGGAACTTGAAGATATGAATAACCCGTCTTGACCTGTCGCACCACCATGGCATTGCCTATAGTTGTTTCATTTCCACGTCTATGTAGAAAAATAAAAAAGGATGAAAAAAATGAAAAGATGTGTACGACAGTCTAGTGAAATAACTTTTTTTTTCACATGAAATTAAATATTTATTGTTCAATATTATATGTGGGGTTGAATTTAGTATACTTAGTAGAAGACAGCCACCATTGAGAAATAATTCAAATGGTGTTGTGAAAATTGTTTTCTCTATGCGAATGTTTTGAAATAGAATAGAAGCTATTTACTAAATTTGTGCTACTGCTTCCTGTTTGGTTAATTAATAAGAAATTTTATGATATAAATCAGTGACACAACTCTTTATCTCGATGTGCAACAACTGGCGCCTTAAAGTATTGTGAACTGGAAAATTTATAGCAAAAGAAATTAATACAACAAATTAGGATCTGATGAGTACATGGTACTCATCAGCCATTCACTACAATTCTCACATATGTACAATGAAAAAATTGATGTAAGAAATAAAGTTATAAGAAATGGAGTTTTGAGTTTATGTTAGACAGGATGTCGTGTTGTATTGCATACAAATAGATATAAAAAAGTTTAATAAATAGAGAAAAAGTGATGAGCCTAGAATTTACTTGCGTATGCAACACATGGTTGGTTCACTTTTTTTTACATATTTTTTTATGTGCGCGAGAAACTTGGTGAGCTCCACTTTTCTTCGTTAAGTCTGTGTGTGAAAAAAACGACGTGGCCGAACGTAAAAGCGGAAGTAGACGATCCCTGCCTATATATATATTTGTGTGAAGTACATCGTCAAATATATACAGTTGAGAGTATATAGAATATTGCTGACCGGGTGAGATACGAAGACGAAACAATAGAGAGACGCGGGGGCGATGCAACTTCGCACGTGTACACCGGCGCGTAAAGAAAAACAGGTGATACATGACTTGTCGGCAACGATAAATTATTTCAGACACATGAGTATATGTATACAAAGTGAGAGGTAAAAGCCGCAGTACAAACATGTGTGTATGCATACGCACAATGCATCGAGAAGAAGTTCATATAAGAAAGGAAACTGAACGTCAGGCATATAAGAAAAATATTTTTTCCCCAACGATGAAGGAGGAGGGAAGAAAAAAATTTTCATTCACTTTCCCCAACAGTTTTTTCTTTCTCTCCTAAATATTTTCTAAATAATCCACACTACCTCATGACATTTCCGTATGCCACCCTTATCCACCCTATAGAATTCGTGTATGGCATTTCGAAATTTGATATATCTACATTTTATTCTCTTTTTCTATATTTGCTCTCCTATGCTCTCTACAATTTTCGATGAAAAGAGAGTAAAATTGTGGAAAATGGTCGAGAATTCCGGACATCACAGTTCACCCCTCCCCTCTCTTTTTCTTCACCCCCTCATGTTCCCTCCCGCCTTCTCTCATTCCATTTTTCGTTTTGTCATGACAATGGGAAGCAACGAAATATTTCTAAAATTCCCAATGGACGTTCTCGCGAAGAGATGAGAAGGGAGGAAACGTTTTCTATTATGTCGCGACGCTCTTTTCTATACATAAGGGTGGGTTCTCATCATGTAGGTATGTACACGTGTGCACACATATATACTCACATGCATGCATATAAATATGCAGGCACAGTTGTATTTTGTGCGCGACCATGCACTCTTTTCTTCGAGGTAGCTGGAGTAAAAAACCACCCCTGAAGGTGAGTGCACCAATGGCACCAACGAGGCCCCATTCGAAACCCCTCCCGCCTCATGCGATCTATACAGGGCGATACGCGTCTCTATTCACCAATCTTTTAAACATGTATGAATATATATATATATATATATAAAAATATATTTTTGCCCTACCCTATATCTTTTATACCCTCGTACCGCCATCAAAACGCCGTGAGATGATCGTAGTCGTTTGGTGGATAGAAGAAAAAAATAATAATTTCAGATCATTTGTGTGCCATCCTCATAACTCAGTGCTGTATATTTTACTTTGAACTTCTTTCCCATTCGTGATAAAGTATTCTTATTTTTCATTTCCACCTCAAAGTTTTATCATCGCACAGTGTCTATCGTATTCCACAATATTTATACATGTAAGCAGTGTTTTATTCATATTTATTTATTTCTTTCTTTTGTTTTCGTTTCGGAAAATATCAAAACGCGAGTGCTGTAATAAACGATGATCCAGCCAAGTTACAACACACGTCATTCGGTGTTGTCTGTAGCAAAAACAATATAGACGATATGGGAACAAGTTGTATGGGGCGACTGACACGCGGTGCGATGCCTCACTCAATATAATGAGCCCACCAGATGTCAACAATATATACATATGTATATATATATACTTCAGAGTAAATTATCATTATACGGTAATAATTCTTTTCAATTCTTTGCCATCTCGTGATCGATATTCACCATCATCATAAATCATTTTTCTTCTTTTTCCATATCAATACAAATGTTGTGTACTAAATCATCATTTCTTTTCTCTTTTTATGACCATATTTGATGAATTTATAAATTGGGTGCATCAAAATTAGTAATTTTCGTAGGATTGATCAATTCAGAATCAATTTGATGCCAAATTGACTGTCAAATCAATTAAAAATTTGATTATTTTCCCAGTAAGACTCATCTTCACATTTAAATCGCGAAAGCTGAAAAAATTGGGAAATGAATAAGTCATATGAATTTAATATTGAGGAAAGTCTATGAAGAAAAATTATTTTTTCGGTTCCAAACAAGTTTAGCAGTTGTCCATTAACAAGAATGCCAATAATTCTGGCCACCCTGTACATACATCCACAACGTTTATACGAACTTTAAAGCGCGCTGCGAACTTTATGCTGCCATTATAACCTCTATATATATTTTTTAAACTACTCCTTTGTTACCTACTCGATAAAATTAAATTGAGGCTGATAGCGTAAACCCCATCATTTACTACGACTATTTACTGCATATTATGTTCCACTTATGTCATAATTTTCACTTTATATCTCTACCCAACAATATTACATTCACAACAATATTTTCCAGAAATAATAATAAATCCCATGGATACAAAATCGTTTCTTCCCACTTATTCCCTACTGATGTGCAAATCAATTTCGCAAGATTCGTTGAAATGATCTATATCATCGATCATTGTGATCAATAACGCACTCCTGATAAAAGTTAAAAAATAAATAAATAAATAATACAAACGAATGAAAGGAAACAAATGCAATCTGTGAGGGAGTGCGCCCGCGGGTATGAACATGAGGGTATTTTACCAGTGAGGAATCATCCTCCTGTACCCTCTTTCTCTCACATCCTCTCTAATTCGCTCTCGCGTTGCACTCGCACTGTATTTTGTTCGATCAACAGACTCTATATACATATATAGAGACGATACTGGCAATCTATGAGCGCGCACGTACACCCAAGCGAGTACATACTGTGTATACGGTCACGTTCGATAAACCCAAGCCAGAGGAGAGAGTCGATAACGTACGGGATACTCCCGCGCCATTCGACTAACCGTGCACTTGCACGCTCTCTCGCCCGTTTATGGCCCCATATGTACACATACACAAATACATATATGCTACATATGTTTATTCTCTTCTCTCTCAATGCCTCTGTCTGTCTTCTGCTCTTAGTCGACACGAAGATCTCTGCAACGTTGCAAGCTGCTCAATGGCACGTCGCTAGCTCTCGGTCACCGTCGGGGTAAACACAAAACGGGAGCTTCCAATGCGAGTGTGTCGTCCGTATCGCGATTGTAAGTGGCTACATAGTGATATTCTCTGGGGAAGTATAGCAGTATTGCTATGAAAAGAGGAAGGAAAGCCCAGGGAGAGTGATAGAGAGTAAGAAAGAGAACTGAGACACTATATCGGCGCACCGTGTCACGCGTATAAACATGAATGCCAAACCCAACTCGAGTTTATTCCCCTTGTTTATCGTCGCATTATGACGGCGAGATATATATCGGTAAATACCATCTCAAGGCGACTTTGATGTTGTCTCTTAGTCGCAAGTTTAACTCTCATTTTCATCTTTATTTTCCTCTTACTGCTATGCGTTAGATAAATATGAATCGTGTGGTATAATGTTCATATGGATGTGAGAATTTATTTGAAGAAAAGGAAATTTCATTCAAATCACATTTTTTTAAGAGACAATTTCATTTGTTCTACTGAAAATCTATTAATTTATTTCCCTAGAAATATTCTTACGTGAAATTTCATTCGGATTTAATCACAAGTCTATGTAACCTTTTGGAATTATTTTTTTTCTCGTTCTGTATGTCTGTGAATTATAATTACATTAATATTCACAAGTTTTATAAAGATATAATGAAAGAAACAAAATATTATGAATGCACAAGGCGAAAATATTTGTCTCGAATATAAACAAAAAAAGGAGTAATAAAAGAAACTAAAATGGCGAAAGTCATAAAAGATAATATGTTTTTCCTTCACTGCCTTGTTGGGTATATAATGACAGTACCAAGTATAACAGGCAGTAAAATTATCCAGCATCATCGGATTGTGGAAATAGACACGTATTGTCATGATAAATACAATAAATACAAAAAACATACAAATATACATATTCATAAATAAATAAAAATGTTTATCGTTTCTATATGTTGTGGCTGTGAATTTCCACGAAGAAAATATTTCATATGATGAATTACGGTAAAATAATTAACCGATATATCAAGTATATGATTACAAATGAATATAATGATGAAGTTTTTGTTGTGTGAATGTGTAAATACAAATTGGCGTATGCAGTGCTGCCAACAATGAAATAATTTCAACTAGTAAAAGAGTCAATTTTTTATGCATAAATGCTTACAATGTATAAAGCAATAAATTTAACGTCAGTACATACAGTTTTGTCGTTTGAGTTTTACTGTCGTTGTGGTAGCAGTATGTATATATATATCAGGCAATGGAAGACCTCAGCATAGCCATTATATGGGTTTTATGCGACCACGTTCATATGGCCCCCTTTTTCCAACCTGATGGGAACAAAAATATCGCATAAGAACAAGGAGCGAGCGCATTGAGCTACGGTGAAGATGTGAGAGGAAAAGGGAGAGCAAATATGTATATAAACCGCGGACAACCCGGATCATGTTCCACGACCTCTGGATTTCTTTTCTTATCCCTCAAAATCATCGTCCGCACATTCGTATATCATATGTATATATATATATATATATATAGAACGGTGAGTTCGGGGACTCATGAAGGAGATGGGTTAAAATGATAGCAATTGTGAATATATGTCATATAACACTGA